>JAVSBV010007182.1:0-12718 GCA_033117975.1 Parotocinclus spilosoma
ACCTAAATAAATGGTTGTTGGATGTACATTGGCACAGAGACACCTGACTAGAACCTCAGAAGAATCTCAGTAACACAAGTGGTTGGATGCCTCTAGCAAGGGGAGGTTTGTAAGTCACTGGATTGCATGTTGATTTGTTGGTGTCATGCTTTCCCTCACTCAAGTGAAGTGCATATTTCTAGAAAAAAAAACTGAAATTGAGTGAAATCTATCTGGACTATCTTGAACGCGTTTTCCCTTTACATTTTTACTTGTTTTATTTGTGCCGGTAAGCAACACAATTTTGGCACCGGTACAAAAGGGGCTGCCCTTACACCCTTCTGGAGTAAATACTGAACACTGACATCTCAAAAAAATGACAGATTATTAACTGATGAAGAACCTCTTGCCGTTTCGTTTACTTTCGTACTGGTGTGTAAGGCTTACCGGTGCAAGTGCATGTCCGAGTAAAGAATTTGGTGGGCCACTGTTCGCGGTCGTCCACGTTGCGGAGGGTGTAGGTTCCCCCCCACGGATGCGTGTCGGTGCGGACCTCACTGCATGTTCCGCGCCCTAAACTGGCGCCACACAAATCTTCGGGATCCGCGCTCGGGCTCGGACAGCAGCGTTTTTCCGCAAGCGCTATCGCAGTGCTGCATGCGCGAGGAAACTGAGCTTCCACACTGAGCGCTACCGCACCGACGACCAACCAGCACACCGCCACCTGTAGCAGCCCCCGTTTCGTCATCTTCTTTTACCTTCTTCAGACAGGATGGACAACGTTTTTTAAGTTTTTGTGTGTGTGTGTGTGTGCGCGCACACGTGTAAATGCGAGTAGTTTAAACCCAAATCAGTGTACAGAGAATTTGATCTTCTCCCCACTCTCCTCTCCACTTCTGAACCCCTCTCAGACTCAGATTGTCTTTATGGATTAGGGCAGGGACCTCGTGGTCATCACCTGACACACACGCACACACACACACGCACGCACGCACGCACGCACACTCGTGTAAATAGTCTCTTTCTTGTATGTGCTTGCTTTGTACGTGTGTATGACGAGGCTGAAATTGGCCACTTATTCGCAGCTCCCGTTTCTTTTTGGCTCTTTATTCGCGATGTTTTTTTTTCGCAGGATTAAGTTAGCTCCTTATTCATCATTTTGATTTAGCGAACGACTGTACCTGAAAGAGTGCGATCACGTTTCTGTATTTTATGTGCAGATGCGGTTTTTGCAGACTTACAGTCTTAGGGAAGATAGAATTCAAAAGTTCTATGTTAAACGCACCACTGTGACTGCAAAGTATGAGACCGAGGTAATAAATATGTAATTTATAAGAAAAAAAACCATGACGTTGCCATAAGTTTATTTCAACTGTATTTCATTGCAAGTAGATTAATTTTAAACGACTATTTTAGATTTATGTCATATTTACTCGTTTAGCTTAATGTACATTTCTACATTATTATTATTATTATTATTATTATTATTAACATCATCATCATCATTATTATTATTATTGTTATTATTATTATTAATAATAAACAATATTAATAATAATAATAATAAATTGATTATTAATGGGAAAGAATTACAGCTACAAAGCTCACAAACATTTATTGAGTGTTATTAAAAGGAAAAGTGATGAAACACAGTGGTAAACATGCCTCTGTCCCAACTTTTTTTGAACATGTTGCAGGCATCAAATTTAAATTGAGTAAATATCTGAAAAAAATAAAACAATAAAGTTATCCATTTGAACATTTAATATCTTCTCTTTGTAGTGTATTCAATTGAATATATGTTCAATCGTACATCGTACTTGGTACTTTGTTTTTATTTATGTTTTACACAACGTATTAACTTAATTGGAATTGGGGTTGTATTTAACTACAATAAAACACAAGTCAGTGGAAACACCTAAAACAATTACTCTACACTTAATGTGTAGCAGGAGAAAGCATACCAAAATAAGAAATTGTGATGCACCTAACATTGTAAGTAAAGTTAATTTTAGGCATTTTGCTATAACACTAACAATATAGCCTACAGTGGGTACGGAAAGTATTCAGACCCCTTTAGATTTTTTACTTTTTGTTTTATTGCAACCATTTGCTAAAATCAAAAAAGTTCATTTTATTTCTCATTAATAATTTGTTAATAAAATATTTTATTTTTTCATAATCCTGAATTTTTTTTTGTAAATTTATTTAAAAAAAACCCTGAAATATCACATGGTCATAAGTATACAGACCCTTTGCTGTGACACTTATATTTAACTCACAAACTGTCCATTTCATCTTATCCTTCTTGAGATGGTTCTGCTCCTTCTTTGGAGTCCAGTTTTGTTTAATTAAACTGATTGGACTTGATTAGGAAAAGCACACACCTGTCTATATAAGACCTCAAAGCTCACAGTGCATGTCGATGTAAATGATAATCATGAGGTCAAAGGAAGTGCTCAAGGAGCTCAGAGAGGTATGTGTGGAGAAAACCAGGCACCAGACTCATCACCTGCCCTATACAATCTCAGCAGTGAAACATGGTGGTGGCAGCATCATGCTATGGCCGTTTTCTTCACCTGCAGGGACAGGACGACTGGTTGCAATTAAAGGAAAGTTGCCAAGTACAGACATATCCTGGAAGAAAATCTCTTCCAGTGCTCAGGACCTCAGACTGGGCCGAAGGTTCACCTTCCAACAAGACAATGATCATAAGCACACAGCTAAAACCACAAAGTAATGGCTTCAGAACAACTCTGTGACAATTCTTGACCGGCCCAGCCAGATCCCTGACCTAAACCCAATTGCACTGACTGTCTACCAACGTTCACCATCCAACCTGATGGAACTGGAGAGGATCTGCAAGAAAGAGTGAGAAAGAGATAATCCCCAAATTAGAGTGTAAAAAACTTGTTGCATCATTCCCAAAAAGACTCATGGCTGTACTAGCTCAAAAGGAGCTTCTACTAAATACTGAGCAAATGGTCTGAATAGATGGGATGTTAAGTGTACATTAATGAGAAATAAATATAATAATAATAATTAATGAGACATTAATGAGAAATCAGCAAATGGCTGCAATGGAACAAAGAGTGATAAATTTAAAGGGGTCTTAATACTTTACGTACTCACTGTAGATTGATACAGAGAACTGAGTGGCAGAAAAGGGGTTGTACTCATTTTCAGGTTTAGAGCAGGATCTGACTGTATGTGGATCCTAGAAGTTTGGAATTTAAAACACTTACCCTAGTTGATGTTTTCCATTTCAAAATCGAATTTCTCTTTTCTGTCAGCAGGTGTCGCAAGTGTTTGTTCATAGGAGTTTTCTGTCATTCAAACACACATTAAATGTATATTAGACAGACTTGTATTTCATATTATAATTCATAAGGCCTCTGATGTTAAAGTGAACTGACATTGATATTATATATAGTAAATGGTGCATGCATGTATTGAAAAGGCTGAGAACTTGTGTTCCGTGCGTAGTTTCTGATTTATCACTGACCATATTTTTGGTTTCAGCCCTTGAAGAAAATGGCAGACCGTATCCGAAAATACCAGATCCTCAACAACGAGATCTTTGCCATTCTTAACAAGTACATGAAATCTGTGGAGACGGACAGTTCTACAGTGGAGCATGTTCGCTGCTTCCAGCCTCCTATACACCAGTCTCTGGCTACCACATGTTAAAAACCCCTCAGACTGCAACTTCCCATGGTGTGAGATGTTTGTAAAACATAAACCCTTGAAAGATGAAGATAACTTATAAGTATTAATTCAACCACTGCTCTTCAGTGGCTCAAATACCTCCACCCAAGATTAGGTCCTTAAATGCTATGACCGCTTCATTGCTCTATCCGAGCCTGTTGTGAGTTCTGAGATGGCAGAGCAGGTCCTGAATCTTAACCTGCCAAAAATGTCCAGTGAAGTGAAACCTGTTGAAGTCGGAATTAAAGAAAAGACAACAAATTTGACTATTACATTAACCAGAGTGGATTTACTGACTAATATTGTGAGCTTTTATTTTGAGTCTGTTTTAAGTCGTACAAAAATGTGACTTTTATTTGCATGATCATTAAAAGTTTTGCCTCTGAAAAGTTCACATCATCCTCTTAAATTCACATGATTATAATTTTTAATGCATTGCTGTGAACAGCTGGAAGAAAATAAAAGATGTTTAACACACTAAAGTCTTAAATCAAATTTACTTATTTATACATTTAATGTTTTAACATATTTTAAAAGAAGTCACCAGATTCAGTTGAATTAATTATCTTACTCTGGAGTTCCAAATCCTTTCTACCTTTTATAAATTCTATTTTGCATCATAAATGTCGCTGTTGGAGAAAGTGAAGTATTCAGTATGGTAGTAGGTCTTTTTATTATAATGTGCTATGTATGCTTAATATTTGCCTAAAGTACAAAAAACAAACACACGGATTGTTGCAGTTGTGCTGTTTCAATGTAACTGGATTGTCTGGACTGGTTTCATGTATTTTTTATGTAAAGTGTGGTCTTAACCAATTGAGCTGTTAAACACATTCACAATGCCTATTTATAGTTAAATAATTAAATGCTGTGTTAAATTAGAGGAACAAAAATATCTTTTAGAATACCTCTCTTGATGAAATGTCACCTCCCTACAGGGACTCCCACGGCTGATATTATTTGAAGATGAACACATTGTAACATTGTGTACATACAGGGAATTATACATTTACTAAGTGAAGCTGTGTTCAAAAATCTCTTTACATTTTCTTCTTTTAAAGTTTGTTGTCCTTAACCAGGATCCTTTTCCATGGCACTGTTCGTACATGCACACTGGGGATTTTTGTGCCTTCAAAGGCAGAACTTGTTAATGATAATGAAAAAAAAAAGAAATAAGAAATTTAAACTTTTGCTTTTAAACCCTGGCATGATGGGTGTAACTTATTATAACTCCTCTTGGAACTTATTGTGACTTGAGTTGTTGTTCATATTGTTGTATAAGTGATCAAGTGTTTTGAAATACTTCAATTGAACATGTAATGAAGTGCAGCAAATGGTTGTTCAAGGGAATTGAAATTTATCATGTATTTCCATGAAATAAAAATGATTTAACTGAAATCTGGTTTGAAGTTCACTTATGGATTAAGTTTGCTTTGCTTATTTTTCCTTTAATACATGACATTTACATTTGATTAGTTTGCCAAATCATTATGACTAAAAACAGTCTGATTAAAACAGTCACCACTTAATTCAAATAAGCAAATTCCTATGATCCTTTGTCAGAAAATTAAAATGTTTTCATACAAAATGTGACCAGAAATCACAGGATTGGGACTAAATGTTTTGCAGTCATAAGAAAACCATCTGAACTCTAAATCAACAAATAAACCATTTGACCTTTTTTTGGGCATGTCAGGGTAAGTAAATAAACTCATGCATTTTGTCCTCTCTAGCATCCTGTGCAGGCAGTGTTATGATATGTGGTTGTTTGCTTCATTCAGTCATGTCTAGGCTCGGTAACATTATGGGGCAATAGAATAAAGTCGAATGCCTAAATGAGCAGGTTATCTTCCCAATGGAATTTTAATTCCCTGATGGCATGGGCATATTTCAGGATTATAGATTCATATTCAAACAACAACACCAGAAAAGCAAACAAGCCAAATAACTTATTTAATTGGTGAATATGTACTATATAAAAGGTTGAAAGTTCTGGAATATTTAAACGTTTCTTGATCTTAAAATTGCCCAGCCATTGTAATGCCTCTGCAACATGATCTGTCTGAATGTGAAGCTTGGAGACGTCTTGGATCTGCACGGTATATTCTTCAAAAACATGCTTCAGGAGGCAGGAATCGCACGCATGGACTGGCCTTCACGTTCTCCAGACCTGAATCCTACTGAACATGTTTGGGATGTACTGGGCAGAAAGTTGCCAAGAGTAGCAGAGGATCCCACAAGATCTGCTGGACAATCTGGTCCTGCCCATTCTCCATCGCTGACAGTGTGTTTTGGCAGTCTTTGGAACAGTCAATATGTTTCACTCTCATCCAGTTTCACATGCTTCAGTTCACCCACATGTCACTTGCTACTCAATTACAATAATTGAGTTTGCATCTCATAGGGTGACCAAACGTCCGTATTTCCCGGGACATGTCCGTATTTCACGTCCTGTCCTGGCGTCCCGGGTGTTGTTTAAAAAGTGACGAAATATCCTGGTTTTTAAATTACCTTCATTGGACCATTAAATTTACAGGCATAAGGGCACTGCGCACGCGTGTGACGCGGGTCAGTGAGGTCAGCCCTGTTCTTAATCAGAATGTAGACAGCGTGACTGTCAGTACGCAAGCAACATCACAAAGCGCAAGTGTATGTTTACCGACGATTTACAAAAGTTTCCCCGCTTTCAGACCGGGTCGAGACAAATGGAAAGCCTTGTGCACAGTGAGCAAAGCAGGCACATATGTCTCGGTGTCCAATGGAGGTGCAAGGGATCTGAAAAGCCACCTGGACACCGAGAAGCATAAAACAGCTGTCTGAGGGGAGAGTAGTGCTAGCTCGATCACACAGTACTTTGTCAAACCAAGGAACGAGGGTGCAGTGAATGCAGCGGAGGCTGCATGGTCATTTCACACAGTGAAACATCACAACAGTTATCGATCTATGGACTGCACAAGTTCATGGTTAAAAAAGACCATCCCCAATTCAGACAGCCAAAAAGTTTAGTTGTGTATTTTTTAAATGCATTTTGAATAAAATTATCATTTGTTATTGGAGTTTTTGTTGTTGACTTTTACTGAAACACATTTTTTTTTTTAAACAACTGTACATATCATGTTTTTGTAGGATTACAACCCCCCTCCTGGTTTTCCCAAATGCAGATATGGTCACCTTACATCTCATTTGCGTAATCTAACAAATTTCAACTTTTCATTTGCTTTTCTGGTGTTCTTGTTTAATGAAATCAAGACAAATGCTTCTGTTTAATCTCTTAGTATTCATTTTGAAATATCCCTTAATTTATGTGAGCAGTGTTGCTTTAACTCTGGATGGAAATACAAATTGTAATTGGTCAGCTGCTCATCCATGATGCAAATTTCCAATTCCACCACATACCAAACACATCCTAAATTGGATTGTGTTAGGATTTTGGGAACTTAAAAAAAACATACAATCCATGTGGGAAGTTACGGCATTTAACCATGTGGCCCTTTGTTCAAAATGGCGCCTGCCTGGATCCCTTCTTAGGGACCCTCCTTGTCATGCCAAAGGGGGGAGGCGGAGCCTGGGCTTTTTAGCGCATTTCATTGGCTCCACCAGTAGGGTAGGAAGAGCCTAGGTGAGCTTTAAAATCACGCGGCAAGGCACGAGGGGTCGCTTTTTGTCTCTTCGGGCGTGCAGCTGAATTGTAGGAGAAAAGGATCGCCGATCGGCTTAGTTCCGCTATATATTCACAGACCACTTCTTGCACCAATAAAGTATTTTTGATAAGAACTTTCTGGATTCTTCGACTGCTTCTTCAGAGCCTCTCGACCGAAAGATTTGTCGTAACAATTGAGACCTGTTGAGAAGGTTAAGTACAGTGAGCTCATTGTCATGACATGTCATATAAACAATGGCTACATTAGTCACACTATCTTTTTAATGTGAACTACTGTATCTAACTGTCGTATGCTGAAAAAGAGCACCGCTTGACTTGACCTGATCGCCCAGAGGTAAACATGAAGAGCACTCCTTTAATGGTGATGTTTAAAATAGCGAGTTATTCTGCCACATCCTTTACTTATTTTCTTTACTGCGCTTTTAAGACTACTCTTCAGCTATGTCCTCGTTTCGATCGTTTATTTCGGCTTTTCCTCCAACACGGAGCTTTTGCGATATTCATTAATTCATTGTCTTATCCGCTCTTCTCTTTTAGGGTCGTGGGAGAACCGGTGCCTAACACATGGTGCAATGCATTTCAGAGCACATATACAGTGGGTACGGAAAGTATTCAGACCCCTTAAAATATATCACTCTTTGTTTCATTAAGGTAATTTGCTAAAATCAAAAAGTTCATTTTATTTCTCATTAATGTACACTCATCATACCATCTTGACAGAAAAAAAGTCATGTAGAATTTTTTGCAAATTATTTAAAAAAGAAAAACTAATATTACATGGTCATAAGTATTCAGACTCTTTGCTCAGTATTTAGTGGAAGCTTTCTTTTGAGCTAGTACAGCCATGAGTCTTCTTGGGAATTGATGCAACAAGTTTTTCACACCTTGATTTGGGGATTTCCTGCCATTCTTCTTTGTAGATCCTCTCCAGTTCTGTCAGGTTGGATGGTGAATGTTGGTAGAAAGCCATTTTTAGGTCTCTCCAGAGATGCTCAATTGAGTGTAGGAAGAGTTCTGGTCGTCCCAAACTTCTTCTGTTTAAGGATTATGGAGGCCCCAGTGCTCTTAGGAACCTTGAGTGCTGCAGAATTGTTTTGTAACCTTGGTCAGATCTGTGCTTTGCCACAATTCTGTTTCTGATCTCCTTGGGCAGTTCCTTTGACCTCATGATTCTCATTTGCATTGACATGTACTGTAAGCTGTGAGGTCTTATATAGACAGGTGTGCCTTTCCTAATCAAGTCAGTTCAATTAAACACAGCTGGACTCAAGAAGAATAAGAAGAAATGGACAGTTTGTGAGTTAAATATGAGTCACAGCAAAGGGTCTAAATACTTATCAACATGTGATATGTCTGCTTTTATTTTTTAATGAATGCACAGAATTTTCTACATGTATGTTTTTGTTTCTGTCAATATGGGATGCTGAGTGTACATTAATGATAAATAAAATTAACTTTTTCTTATTTTAGCAAATAGCTGCAATGAAAGAGTGAAAAATATAAACGGGTCTAAATACTTTCCGCACCCACTATACACTCATACACACGCTTGCACCGTAAGCGCACTTTGGAAATACCAATTAACCTAACATGTATCTAGGAGCTGTGAGGTGGCAGTGCTAACCATTGCACCACTGTGTAACTCTATGTGCTTGTGATATGTGCTTTGTTGTTATTCTGCTATCCCACCACTGAAAATCCCTTACTGCTGTCACTATTTTCCTCCTCTGTGTGAATTTATTTTAAATGACGAGTTGGAATTATATGAAAGTATGAATTCCGAGTTCTCATTCAGAATCCATATATAAAGGTAGCCCAGCTTGAATAAAAAAAATCCTATTTGAATGTCCACTGAGCTCTAAAAAAACAGATTTGGGTTTCATTAAGAATATATGGTCGGCAACAAAAGTTGGCTGTGGCATATCCCCCACACCATTACAGCCCCAGCAGCCTGAACCACTGACACATGGTGTAATTAATCCACATTTCCATGTTGTTCACACTGAATTCTGAACCTACCATCCAAATGTTGCTGAAGAAATTGAGATTCATCACCAGACCTTCTTTTGCCTTCTTCTGATGCCCAATTTTGGTGAGCCCATCTGACCTGTAGCCTCACTTGACAGTTCTTAACTGACAGGAGTGGCACCCAGTGTCACTCTTCAGCTGCTGTAGAACATCTGCTTTAAAGTTTGCCTACTGTTATAATGAGTATTTATTTACTGTAAAATAATTTTTTTTCTGACCTCTGCCATTAACAAGGCATTTTTATCCAGATAAATGCTGCTCACTGGATTTTATTTCTTTTTGCACCGTTCTGAAATGGCACAGGTGTACCTAATAAAGTGGCCATGAATGTATATATTCATTTTCTTATTTTGTGTCTGGTCATGGTTGTGGGAAAGCCGGTGCCTAGCCAGCAGCACAGGGCAAAAGACAGGAAAACACCCCAGACAGAGCCACCACTCCACTGTAGGGCACTTGCACTACACATTCATACACATTTGCACACTTCTACGAGCACTTTGAAAACACTACTTAACCTAACACACATGTCTTTGGAATGTGGGAGGAAACTAAAGTGCCCAGAGAAAACCCACACAGACACACAGAGAGCATGCAAACTCCAACATGTGGAGCCCAGGGTCAGAATCAAACCGGGATCTCAAAACTGTGAGACAGTAGTGCTAGACCACTGCACCACTTAAACATGCATGTCCAATGATGTTTGGATTTCTCTGTCTTTGACCTTGTAATTAAATTTAGCAGTGTATTAAATGTGCTATTGATTACATTAAAATAATTTATTCTAATTCAATTTTTTTCCACAATTAACCCATTTTTCCAAAGTACCTTCAAACAATTGTCTACTGCTTTTATTGTAGACAAATTTATATTATATTTATTCATTAACCCTGACAAAGATGGATGAAATGCTGCAGTGTCACCACTCCACACGCCTCACAAGGTTTCATACTAAACTTCTATTAGCTCTACTAATTATATACTAATTATATAATCTATACTAATACTAATTATTACATTTTATACATCACTGTGCTTTTCAACACCGACTCACATTTGATTTTCCACTCAATCACTTTAAAGAAGTCTTAACAGTCAGTTTTTTACAATCCGTCAAGCACAAAAAATAAAATAATGCCTTGTAACAAGAAGTTACACACACTTTTAGCACTAAATAATTATACTACAGTATAGTATAATGTATGTTTTATTTTTTTATTTTTTTTAAATAATAAACACACATATCCACATTTCAGAAATCATGCTTAGTTTTGGTCCCCACAAATTAAAAAATACTGGGTTTATGAACTGTATTCTGTTCACAACATGCTCTGTTCCATTACCAGTGTTTGGTATACCCACTAAAGCAATCTAGGCCCCCTTTGTCTAGCAACACGTGATTTTCACTGCACCCCCAGTCAAAGCAGGCTGCATCCGGCCTGTTCTGTTCTGCAGTTCAGTGTAAAATGCAACCTTTGGAAATTCATTGATATAATGTTATAATATGGAAAGGAGTAAAGAATTATCGGTGTGCAGTATTGGTCTTGTGTGTCTGGTTATTTATGTACTCTACTATAACGGTGTCCCAAAATAAAATACAACCCAGACTATATGATTAAAAATACAGAAATGTTAAAGGTGTTTTAGATTGAGCATAGTGGTGTAACTGGTTTAAATATGATTTGATTGTTTAAACACTGTATGGGTGTAATGTCAAAGAAATGCTGTTTGGTAATAGGAAAATACAAATCAACTTTGCAAATTACAAATCAACTTCTAATTTTAATCATACAATAGTATTTTTGTGATTTAGCGAATACATTTTCCTGATTTGAATTTGTACTAAGCACATGACAGGGCAATGTGAGGGAGTTTATACTGAAAACTGATCAATGTGCAATAAATGGATATTGAGTTTGCTTTCCAGCACTAATGTCTTCTGTGCTTTTAGTTCCTTTTTCCATTTCATTTCTTCTTTTTTTTTCATTGTTGTTTCAGGATTAATGAGTTTCAGGAAGGGGGTGAAAGGAGGTGGTGAGCTGCAGAGTAAATGTTTGCTTTTGCTCCAATGAAAATGACACCCAACCCAATCTACCATCCAGCTGCTTCTTTCAATGAACACAAGCCTGCAAACATGAAGCGAAGATAAATTAGAACATCCAGTCTAAAATGAATACATTAATGTATAATGAAAAATGAGAACACTACTTTTGGCTCTAAAGTAATTTTAAATAGAATTGTGGAGTTTGATTGAATTGACCATGATTGAATGATTAAACAACTTCTTATTTCTATTTATTTTTATTAAGGACTTATTAAGGTGATGATTTAATTGAAAATCATGTAAACCTATTTAAAGTCTATACTTTTTGGCAGTGAATTAGCACCATAATGAATTATATACAGTGTAACAGAACTGTGTAAGAATCATTCATGGTTTTCAGGCTAAATAATGATGTGGTTTCAAACAGGTGATGTCAACAGATGAGTGTAATCAAGGTTCTGTATAAAAACAAGCCTCATGTTAACCAGAAATGGTGTCATCTTCTCTAGGTTTGGAGGTGTCTGAGATGGTCCATCACACAGTGTAAGTACGCACTGTGGCCAGATTAATCAGTTTTACATGTTCGTTTTATTTATTTATTTATTGGTTGGGGATTAACCATGTGCTATAGATCACAGACAAAAATGACCACCCAGACTGTTATCAGTAACCAAAAGAATCCCAGAGTCTGTAATGGCATGGGGTTGTGTCAGTGCCCTTGGTAAAGGTTATTTATACTTCTGTGACGGCAGCATTAATGCAGAAAAGTATGCTGCCTTCAAGACGTCATCTTTTCTATGGATGTTCATGCATTTTTTTCTGCAAAACCAAATTCTGTGCCCATTAAAAAGGCATGGCTTTGGAAGAAGAGGGTTCAGGTTCTGGACTGGTCTGCCTACAGTCCTGACAAAATGTGTTTAAGTGTATTTAAAAAATGCAACATTAAAAGTAGTAAATGCTGCACTGCCCCAACTTTTTCAGAATGTGTTGCAGGCCTGAAATGCAGGAATGTTTATTAGCAATGAAATTAATTTGACCAAGCAAAACATTAAATCTGTATCTGAGGTTCATACTCTGTCTGCAATTAAATACAAGTCAAATGAAATTTAATTGGGGGTCATAAATAGAGGCTACAGTATACAATGAATACAACTAAACACCAGTGATTTATTGTAATACCTACTTAACAAAGAAGAATCTGACAAGAATTTGACATTTTTAATTTAAAAAAACAGTATGGTGTATCATAATTTGATGTCTTTCATTTAAAAGAAAATGCAGCCACTGAAGCCACAATAAAA
>JAVSBV010007193.1:0-12717 GCA_033117975.1 Parotocinclus spilosoma
TTTTTTGGGATTTGTTGACACCATGAAATTTGGAAACAACATATTTTTCCCTTAAAATGATACATTCTCTCAGTTTATACAGTTTGATCTGTGATTTGTGTTCTATTCTGAATAAAATATTAGGTGTTGGCATCTCCACATCATTGCATTCAGTTTTTATTTACAGTTTGTGTAGTGTCCCAACTTTTTTGGAATAAATCTGTTTTGTAGTTCTTTATGCTGTGCATGCGTGTGTCTTTGTGTGTTTGTGTTTGTGTGTGTGTGTGTGTGTGTGTGTGTGTGTGTGTGTGTGTGTGTGTGTGATATGGCTGAACAATCTGAAACATTAGGATGTCTTGAAGAATGATCCTTGTTACACTAAGCAATTTATCTAGAGTGCCTCTTTAATCGATTTGTCCGCCAACATCATACCTGTTTCTGCAAGGTGACCAAGAAGCTTTTGTTAATGTTCCCTCTCTGACATTTTATCTCTGCTTCCCTAATTCACTAGAAAAAGCTTTTTCTGTCTGTGCAAGTTATGTAGTTAATTACAAGCACAGGTTTCTCCCATGGGCTCTGGATTTGTCTCAGGTGGGTCTCCTGGGAGCTGCGTTGCTTCAAAGCTGGCAAGGGGATTTGTTAGTAGGAGAGAAATAGAGTCATCCTGCTGCCACACAAGCTGTTCTTTTCACCGGGTAGAGACTCTTCAGAAGATTTCTTTATTTGTTTTTGACATTTCTGCCTTATCTTCGTATATTTTAAACCCTAGTTTCATTAGTTCTTTTGAATTAAGCGAGCTTAAGAGAAGTGAATTAGAGTAGTAAAATTATATAAACACACAACATACCAGTTTAATAGTTGCTATATTCTTATTTTCATATATATACTGACAGAGAACTTCACTGGGAATATCTGTATGCCTACTCATTCATGCAATTATTTAAACAACCAGTTGTTTGGTGGCAGCGTACTGCATAAATCAGGAGAATATAGGCCAACCATCAGAATAGAAAAATCCTCTAAATCAATAATCTTTTAATAAAAAAAATAGTCCTACAGTATGATTTTAATATGTTGTTAAAGATAGTAACATAGTAAGTAACAGAGCACCTTCCAGTTACAATACCGTCAGGACTTTGTGGGCATCTCTTAGTGTATGATTGAGCAAATCTAACAACCAGATGCTTGTGATCAGTGATATCATGTGAAAACTGATTAACTGAAGCAGAAGCAGCTGTATATGTAATAAACCTTTAAAGAGGAAGCTCTTTTAAAAGATAGGTGTTGTCACCCCATATATTGATTGGTTTTAGGTAAAGTTAATTTTTCAAATTAAATACCTTGCCCAGAACTACGATACCCAGAAGTCACTGTGTGGTCATTTTTTCTTAAAGAGCAGCAATTACAGTAGTTTTAACAGGCAGCAGTTTTCTGAGGGTTTATTCAAACTGTTTTGAAGGCAGTGACAACACTGTATCATTACATTTGTGTTGCTACTGGTGTTGCGTGTTGCTTGTGTTGCTACAAACCGTATGTGAGTGAGGGTATGTACATTTTTAACAATAGGAAATACATTTATTAATATTAATGTATCCTAAAGAGAAAAAAAAAGGAAGAACACAGAAGGCAAAGTCTAGATTACGACTAGAGAGAGTGCAACTGAAAATCCA
This sequence comes from Parotocinclus spilosoma, assembly GCA_033117975.1. NCBI lineage: Eukaryota > Metazoa > Chordata > Actinopteri > Siluriformes > Loricariidae > Parotocinclus > Parotocinclus spilosoma. The sequence continues at coordinate 1,650 of JAVSBV010007193.1, forward strand.
GAGAGACACAGGCCACAGTAGGGAAGCAGACTGCAAGGGATACATATATTAAAGAAAGTATAGTTATAACAGTTACAAGTGAAACAAGAATAAATTATAAAGGGAGAGAATGGTGCTTAAATCCACAACCAAAAGGAACTTTAAGACAGTTCAGTAATTACTGTTGAAATGAACATGTTGAAATGATTGTATTTATTAAGAGCTGAAGTGAAAAACTACCAATATCATCAGTACACAAACTTTGGCAGTCTATTATTATGTGTGTATGTGTTAAATATATGAATAAAGAGGACTGTTTTTCTCTGACATCTCCATAAAAGCTGGTTTTGCCTCTAACCCCTCTTCACCTGGATGCAAATCAGCTTCCACAGACTTTGTGGAACCGTTTTCTACTTATTTTAATTTTTTTAGTAAGAACATTCGTTCATTCATTCGTTCATTTTCTCATTCTCAATCCTGGTCAGGGTTATGGGGAAGTCCGTGCCTAGCCAGGCTGGCATTCCATATTAGCACATATACACTCACACTGTCATACACACACTACGGGCACTTTAGGAAAAATACATCAACCCTGCCTGCGTAAAATACTCAAACATGCGGTTGGACAGAATACGAAATGAGGTCCCCACGAAAGTGCCCTGGATCGCGTAAACCTGTATTGTACGTGCATTGTGAGTTGTTTTACTATAACCTGTTATAAAACTGTTATAAAGTTTCAAACAAGGTCTTGATTTTTAGATGTTTGCATAATGGTATGACAATTTTGGATTTTAAAATATTGCTATTAACTTTCTTTCCATTTAAATTACCCTTCCCACTTTCTTTTTATGTGACTATTTTTATTCTGTTACCAGTTTAATAGTTGCTATATTCTTATTTTCATATATATACTGACAGAGAACTTCACTGGGAATATCTGTATGCCTACTCATTCATGCAATTATTTAAACAACCAGTTGTTTGGTGGCAGCGTACTGCATAAATCAGGAGAATACAGGCCAAAAATATGTGACTATTTTTATTCTGCAAATTAGTTGCTAAAGGCAGGTTTTTTTTTTAATGCTTTAAACCCCTTTTCTGTCTTCCCAGCTAATTTTCTCTAAAGGCATTTTGCTCAAGCTTCCGGCATTGGCCCTCAGCACATGTCCACAAAAGTAAGCCTCTATGGCATTTGGGGGCAATTTAAGAGAAGCTGCCTGCTATCAAAGATCATGGTACCTCTGAGTCATATTTATATTCCCTTACTAATGAAATTGAGATTTATTTTATTTTATGCATCAGGTTCACAAGCAATTCATTGCTTTAAATTGTGTCTTTCTAATTTATTGTAAAATTATGCTGACACAACCTAACCTGTGCTGCTATGTTTAAAGAAGCACTAGATCATTTTATATCAAGGAGAACAGAGAGGTTAATGCCCTATAATGCAGTCATAGGTATGTTGAGCAGAAGCTCTTATTTAACGTACAGTGATTAATAGAGCATGCCAGAGATTTTTGTCACATGTGTATGAGCAGTTGTTTGAGTGCTATCAGAAAGTCCTTCATGAAAGAGACATCTGTTCCTTATTAAAAATAATAATGTAGTGTCTAGTCTAGGTATATATACTTTCAATTTTATGCAGATATGGCTCAAAATCAGCAGTATTTCATTATTTGTCTTTAGGTTGAAGGTATGTGCTTGTGTCTAGGCATGTCAGTTTGTGTGTGTAATTTAGAAATATATATCTTGCCCAATAAAGTAAACCGTATGTATTCTGGTAGTCAGCATTTTTTATGCTAATGCCATTCAGTTATCAGAAAAACTCCACTCAGAATCCTGGGGAGCTCACAGCTCAGACTTTTCCCTTAGCAATGAACTATTGGAATGTTTATGCCAATTATTACTTCTGATTTTCCCACAGGAGCAGCGTTTTACATTTAGTTAATTTTATTTTAAATCAACCCCTCTCTTATCTTTTAAATGTCTTCGAGCTGTGGCTGTCTCTCACAGAAATCTTTTCATTTAGTCTTTATTAACCAAAATCCACATTTGAAGCATTTATTCCTTAGGGTTGAGGACATGTAAAATGAAGACTTTTGCATTTCATGAATTAATTTGATGGAATTAAAGTCAGAACCGTGTCGTGCTTACACTTTCACAGCAACAATGTATGCCAGTTGTTTGTATGCTTGTTTACATCGTTCTGAATTGGCTCTAAGGGAAAGCAGCCTATTAACAGGCAGCAGGAGTGTGATGATGCTCCAGTGGTGAAAGGTTCACAAGGTTGTGTCCGACAGGAAGCTATTTACCTGTTGTGTGTACTCTTGTATTTATACAAAGTTAACCTTTAAACACAGGTCGTGTCTCCTGCTGCTTCTCTCTGAGCCCGTCTTTTATTCATCCGTGCTTTTCAGATGGAGAGCTTTGACATTTTCCTGGCATATTACAAGACTAGATTAAATCCCGTCTCCTTTTCTGTTGTTCTTTCTCTACCACCTCTTAATATAGTTAATAATTTCACATATTATATCTTTTCACTACATATTGGCTTAATATCAGCTCCATCTGTTTGTGCATGTGTATGTGAATGCACGTGTGAGATCATTATAAGTGAGGCATAGCAAACGAGTCAAAATTAAGTCTCCTCTCTGTTAGGGTTCCTACCTTCCCCCAGTGCGTTCAGCCGTCCTCGACGCCGGTCGCCATTACAGAGCCATCGGTGGGATGGCTTAATATCCACTATCTTAATTATGTCCAGATACCGAACAGCTGATTCGCGTCCTATAAAGGTGTGGTTCTTGGCGCTGTTCGGGGCCATGTCATCATCATTCAGACGGGATTCCATCTCTGTTCGGTTCGCATGTCTGACCACCGGCGCCCTTGCGCCCTACTACTTGCCCTAGAGTTAGTGGTAAAGTCCGGGGATTTATTAGGGCCGATGGACTGGTATGGGCTGGTAACCCCCGAGGTATTTAGTTCCTTAGGGGCACTTTGAGGGTTCTCCTGTTCTGTACCTGTGCGCTCCTCGCACGGTCAGAGCTTGTGCTCTTCGGTCGTCGGCGCCTACCTAGCCTCACTTCAGCCGGGATTTCGTTCTGAATAGGACACTCCCGGTCTGACTTCTTCATTTTAGAGCTCACGCTCGCCCTCTGGCGCTTCAACGCTCCTCGCGATTTATTCCCGTTCGCGCTCCTCGTGTATTTGAGTCTATTTTCATGTTCTGGCGCTTTGCGCCTTTTGTGTGTTATTCACATTCGTGCTACAAGCATGCCCTGAGCTTATATTCTCGCCTTTTTGCGCTTTAGCCACTTCCGCGATTTCTTCACCCCATCGCGTTTCGTGTGCGTTAGAGCTCACGCTCGCCCTCTGGCGCTGCGGCGCCCTTTTCCACTCATTACAGCAGCAACCCGGTCTTTGTGTCAGAAGTACACTGTCCGGCGCTCTTGCGCTCTATTGAGTCGGACTCTAGTCGTGGCTCACTCTATAAGACGTAGCCCGGTTTTGGTTTTTTAGTATTGCATGCACTTTCGAGCTCACTTTTGCTCCCTGGCCTTTGGACTACCTCCGTGTCTCGCCATTAAAGACACGTCCCAACCGTGCCTTATGCACGTTTGCCCCGACTGACGCTTTGGCGTCCTCTCGCGACTAAGTCGCACGTTGCTCCCAATTGGGATGCAACCTCGGCGCGCCCCTTTATCCTTTCGGTTTCATTATGTTAGGAGTCTCACGCTCCGTTCTTCATCCCTAGCTCGTGGTTTGCCAGTTTTCAGTAAAGCTTGGGAGGCAGGCAGGAAGCATGCTTTTCATAACCGCCATGACTGAGCTGATTAAATATCAATAACATGTTGCGAAAAGCTTGCTAGTTGAAAACTGTTGATGGCTCAATATATATTATGTAATTTGATTATGCTTAATACAGATGTGTGCTTTATAATAACAAAGCTTTTAACAAAAATAATTAATTACTACCCCAAATCAGAAAAAGTTGTTATTTTTATTTTTTTGTCTTGTTAATAAATGCATGGACATCTCTGCAAAAGATCTCACTGTGAAGTCGCACTAAAATCTCAATACACTTTTCTGCATTAATGCTGCCATCACAGAACTGAATATGACATCAAAAATAATGAACCAGTGTTCTTTGAAATATGCAAGTTAAACTAATCAGAAACTGGCTTTATTAGGTTGATAATTATTGAGATGGTACAGAGATGCAGAGATGGTTACATTCAGTTGGTGGGCTTTATGCTAACAGAAAAAAGCTAAAAGTATGAGTCTCAACACCAGTAAGGTAAGCGCTAGAAACCCTAACATAGCTAATTATTTATCCTTAAAGAAAAGTACTAAAACACATAAACTTCTTGCACTGTCTCAGATGTTGACTGTGATTTATAATGATAGTTTTTCACAGATGCTTTGTGACTATGATTTACTTTGTGAGCATCTTGTATTTAGCATAGTGACATTTGCTATAGTAGTCAAATGGCTAACTCAGTGGGCATACACTAGAGATGTTTATACATATTTAACTACTCTGTTCAATGAAGCACAATTGTAAGCTGCAATTACAAAAAATGCACCAACTGTTCATATGTCCTAAATCAAAAGCCTCTGATTAAACCAAAGTGCTAAATGTTTCCAAAAATAGATTTCGGGCTGTGTGACAGTTTAAGGCAGCCAGTTTTGAAGTCAGTGATGATAGTCTGCTATTTTGTCTTTAAAGCTAGCATATATTTTGCCTCAAGTAGGTCAAAGGAAATGCTGGAGTTCAGGCAGAATATTAATAATCTTGCAGCACAGTATCAGGAGAAATAGCAGTTACTAAATTACTGTTTCAGATGACAGAGAGCCAACAATAACTTAATTAAAGTAAATATTCATCATCAGCTAATGAATCCAAGTGTTATGACTCCACATTACAGTCAATTCTAGCAACTTTCTGTCAAGCATCTGCAGTGCATTCCTGCTACAATACAAGAAAGCAATTTTTATAAATGCAACTATAAGCAGATATTGTGTTTTGGGTGATCATTAATTAGTACTACATTACAAGTTAATGTTCCATATTGGAAACCGTTGGCTAATGGTAAGTGCTTATCTGGTAATGGATTAGCTGGAGAACCTTTAGCTGGTGGTCTTTACTCTTTTTATTGATTTGATTTGATTTTCATTAAACTTCCGCCAGTGAACAGTGTCATGTCTATTTTCAAAAAGCCCAGTCTACATGTACAGTGTAACCTTCAGAGATACACTATGAAAAACTGTGGAACTGTGGAAATATCATCCTTGCATGATTGCTAGACATCCTGATTTTAATGCAAATTGTCTCATCCTGGACAAGTAGTCTCTTTGGTGTCTCTCTTTGGAGCCTTGTTAGAATATTAGTTGATGCAGTATGACTCTTGGTAATAGTGATTACAGTGGTGTTGCTTGTTTTAGTCATTAGCTGGTATTGAGATTATAGTTATGATGTGTGCTCTGGTACAGTTTAAATAACATTTTGCTATACTGGGTTTAGCATCTGTACACACCGCTCAGACAAGGCTGTGCAAGTTTCAGGATGAGAAATTTGAAGGACATGTAGACTGAAGACTACTATTTAAGTATTCAGAGTGTGTGTGTGTGTGTGTGTGTGTGTGTGTGTGTGTGTGTGTGTGTGTGTGTGTGTGTGTGTCACTGTGATCCTTTTCCTCTATTCCTATGTGATATTTTCTGCAGTTTCAGTTTTTTCTGCAGCTCTTTCTCTTTAGTTGTCTATGACATAGCCGTTTGTAATGTCTATCAGCTATGTACTTTAGAATTTTGGGCCAAGTAAACCAGAGCAGGGTCTTTCCTCAGTTTGTGCGCATTCTGACTGTGAATTGTTGTTCATCATACACTTCTACAAATGTGTTGTGAAAGACAGAATTTGAGATAACTGTTCATTTAAAACAACAGCGTTACCTTAGTTCTCGACCACCTCAGAGTTCGTTGAATTCTGCTCTTAACATATTTTGACTAGAAATAATTTCCTCAGTTCTCGCCGAGCTTCACAAAAGTCAGCCGATTCACGATTTATAATTTACTATTCACAATTCAGTACACAGTGATTTAGATTAACAATATCCCTTGCACAGTGTATTTCTTTATTTTCTATATCTATAGTACTATATTCTTAGTGCAAATAAGTCTCCATGGGTTCTGAAATGGTTAGTAATGACAGCCAACTGATAAGAAAACTTTCTGGAAAAGAAAGGAAAAGAAAGAAAATTACAAACAAGTTAAAGGGAAACTAAGTTTTTAGATTAGCAGATAGTGCTGAGTTTATCAATAGAGTAAGTGTTTTCCTTTTATGGATTAATTTAATTTATATCATACGGTATTCGGTGTTTTCTCTCCTTGACAAGCATTCTGGAACAAATCAACAACGATGACCGAGGTGCCATTGTATTCCCACTCTCACCCAATTTTAATTCTATGGACTGAAAACACTATATATGATACTATATATGATCATTTTTATTTGTGGATTGTTTCCCTCAATACATAAATAATACACTGCATAAGAGTACACTTTTGTCGTATTAGTTTATTCTGGTTATCCTTTTCTACTTGGATTTGAAATTTAAGAATTAAGAAGACCTAAGTCTCATGCCCTTAGTGAGGACAATAAACATTTGATACACTGCTGATTTAGCAAGTTTTCTCACCTAAAAAGAATGGAGAGGTCTGTAATTTTTTTTTTAGGTACACTTTAACTGTGAGACAGACTACAAAATAGAAAAACAGAACATAATATTTTGTACAGAAACTTGCAATTGCAGAGGCCAGATGTTTCCTGTACTTCTTGACCAAGTTCAGCATGGATTTTGGCCTGACACCAATACAAATGTTCTCCAGATTTAGGCTCATTCCTAACCTTTCTCAGAATCATTCTTACTCCATTGGGTGACATCTTGCATGGAGCTCCAGACTGAGGAAGATTGAAAGTCATCTCGTGTTTCCTCCATTTTCTAATAATCAAGCTGTTGCCTATTGGCCTGTAGCACATCCCAGCCTTGTGCAGGTCTACAATTTTGTAAATGATTTCCTTAGACAGCTCTTTGGTCTTGAGCATGGTGGAGAAGTCAGAGTGTGACTGGTTGAGTGTGTGGAGAGGTCTTTTATACAGGTAACAAGTTAAAACAGATGCAGGGTGATATACAGAATATGGGGGCTGTAAGATCCAGAAATATTGCTGGTTGGTAGGTTAATTTTGGTGATCAATTATTTTATTGAATTAAATTCTAATTAATAATTTGGAATCATATAATGGGATTTTCTGAATTTTTTGTAGCTTCTGTCTCTAGCAGTTGAAGTGTCTCTATGTTAAAAAAATATAGTGTGGTTGCAGAAGTAAGTGAAAAAACATGCAAAACTGGCAGTGTATCAAATACGTATTCCCCCCACTGTATATGCAGAAATATAGAAAACTCTAAATTGTTCACAAATGTCCAATCACCTTTGTATTACATTTTATAGTGTTTTTTTTAGTAATTGGCTTTTCATGGGCAGAAAGCATAGGATACTGCACATTGTTGTGAGGAAAAATCACTGGTGATGGATGAGCCAAATGATCCAATCAACTCAATCACACAGTGCATCCCCTGCATGCCACCAGGATCACACAGGGAGCTTTGGTGAACTTGCTGCAGAGTCATTAATTCCTGTGTAATTTTTATGTAATTAAGTCATCACTTTGCTGTCATTTCTGATGACAGCAATCATAAGCTAATATTTATATGCATTTAGCAGAGTAACTTCTTATTTCGGTACATTTTAAAATACCATATTTCTTCATGCCTATTTAAATTTCTGTATGTTTTTAATAGTTTCAGTATGTCACACAAAATTAGCAGGTATTTGCAGTTTAGTGACCGGACTACATTATTTGAAACAGGTTGCTGACTAAATATTACCATAGTCACATAGTTACATATAGTAATGTAATGTAAAGGGTATTTTTACAAAAACCTGTGTGCAATATGTAAGTGCACACATTAATAAAAACAAAGCATTAGTAAAGTGTGAAAATACACATACTAACAGTCTTTTCAATTTGAACAGCAGTTTATAGCTTTAACAGACAGGTTTTTATTTCCTATTATAATTTATTCTAATTCAGCCTCGGGCATTGATTGGATGGCCATTGAAAGGTACTAACCTGTATTAAAAAGGCTGTTGTAACTGCAGTGAAGACTGCAAAATAACAAAGCACATGAAGCACATGGAGTATGTCAGAGATGCATTATATGTATGAAAAGTTATATGTAAAGCTTTGTGGGATTTAAATAATAACAGGTTCTCATATCCAGCTGGGTGTTTGACCTGCCAGTCATAAAGAGACAGAAAAACAGAGAGAGTGAGTGAAAGTAAAGATCACAGCTGCATCTGCTTAGAGAAAATAGAAGAGGCAAAGCAATGAATTATTGGAAATGTAAAGTGCTACAGCTGGCTCGGTGTATTTTGGGTTCATCCTTCTTTTCTTCTGACTGTAGAACGTTTTGTCACATTGCAACAGAAGTACAAACAAGACTCTGTGTGTTTAACATGTACTGTTGTAATGAGGTAGTCAGTGTTTTTTTAATTCTGTATCTTTTGGCTGACCATATTTTCTTAATGTTTTTGCAACACACAAATATTTCTCTCAATTTCTTCAAATCATTTTCCTGTTTTCTGGATTTTATTGATCTACTTATTTTAAAGGATTAAGGTACAGTGCATAGGCACACACACACTCCCTCAAACTGGGACGCTTTAGATACATAAGATGACATAGGGCATGTATTTGGAATGTGAGACACGGGGAGAACGTATAAAATATGAGACAAGCTGTGAGGTAACATATGCCACTTTACCATATTGTCAAAATATTGTCAAATATATTCATAATCAGCATGAAATGAATTAATTATTTAAATACCTAGTCACATTTATTTAAAATCAGTTAATTGCAAAGAATCAAATATGATAGTATGAATGTATGTTTTAACTGGCAACAGGTAAAGGACTGACATTTCTTTGTGTCTAGGTTTAAGGAACTTTTTGTTGTTTTGTAAAAATCAGTCTGTGAATCGTTAAAGAAGTGGCCTCGCTGAGTATAGTGCCCTATAGTGGATTGGGTCCCTGTCTATAACTATTTACTGCAGTAAGTTTGTGAGAGTCCCATATTCCAACATGCATACACATACACATAGTGTGATACAATTGGGCAGTGGAGTCAGTAAACAGCGATCCCCAGTTTTGGTCCGACTTCATAGACTATGCCTGTGTGGAGTTTGCAAATCCTCCTTTTGTCCGTGTGAGTTTATACACAGCTCTCCAGTTTCCTCCCACATACTAAAGAAATGCATTAAGCTAAGTGGTGTCTCTAAATTTCCCCTTGTTTGAGTGTGTCTGACTAGTATCATTATAACCATGCTGCTGTCAAAAATAGCCATTGAGACTGAACAATAAATAAACACACATGCACAAGTTTGCCCGACTCTGCACACCCTTCCACTTCTTCTGGTTTTCGTATGAAGAATGCAAAAATAATAAATGTAATAGATTCTTTATATTTACTAGGTAAAGGGCATGAGTAGGTGATAAATCAAATAAGAAGTTTAATCTTTAATTTGAGCCAAAGCAGACACTTGGGTAGGGCAGCGAGAATTCCCTAGTCCACCACTGCAGTGAATTCTGATGATGCCTTTTGGTTTGTTCAAACATCACACAGGCATAATTGGCTATTGCAATGGGGGTGTCATCCCCCAGCGCTGCAAGAGCAACACATTCATGGACTGGCAATAATGAATATCAATTCGCATTACAAAGCTATGGTTTAGCAAGACAGTGTTTCAAACTGTCTACTTTATCAGTATCACCAGGATAAAAATGTAACTAGTCATGCTTAACTGTGGCTAAGTTACTAATGACATTCCACTGGGAAAAGTGTACACTACAGTGCTCTGCAGTAATTGATACACTATATAGTGAGTAAATCTAACATTAGACAGTGGCACTGGATGCACTTCTAACAAATTATTGTAATCCTGGAAATACTATATGACCAACTGTATCCAAACACACTAGCAATCAGTATATTCAAAATATACTGCTAACAAGTTCATAAAATAAAGCATATGGGTATTAAATCTCCATAATCGAATAATGACCACTGACTGGGGTATATGTAACGCCTCTATTACTCAGTATGGCAGTTTCATTGGTTTCCACTTTCCTAGCAAGTCAGTTCATCATTTTCCTGCCCTCCTAGAATAAAGCCCATAAAGAAATATTTATCCAACCTTGATTGAGAATTTTGCTGGCTTGCAAAGGGTAGTGCCCTAAACTACTTGAGAAACATTTTTAGATGAACTGGATTATCATTAGTGTGTTTGAAAGCTATCTTGATTAAACTATAGAGAAACAGCAGCTCTGAGTCTCATTGATTCCCACAGCCTTGAGGTGACACTGCAAATGTGAATGTCTCCTTAAAGATTTTCATTAGCATTTGGATCTGAAGCACAGTTTACCTTGTAATTGAGCATGTCCACTTACTAAATCTTCCACATATACTTTTGCAGTGGACCTAAGGAAATAATTGTCTCAAAGTAAGATGGCTATTTTTCACAGAGATATAGAGAGAGAAACAGAGAGACTTTTAAAACTTTCTTACCTATACGTTCTATAGGTAACATTAAAACAAAGCTTAAAAAATAAAGGCTGTAGAAAGAAAATGTAGGTTCATTACACACAAATACAAAACATTCACACATATATGTATATTTATATACAAAGCAGTTGGGACACTAAACAAATTGTGAATAAAAACTGAATGCAATGATGTGGAGATGGAAAATGTCAATAATTTATTCGTAATAGAACATAGATGACAGATCAAAAGTTTAATTTGAGTAAATGTAACATTTTTAAGGAAAATATGTTGCTTCAAAATTTCAGTGTCAACAAATCTAAAAAAAAGTTGGGACAAGTAGCAATAAGTGGCAGGAAAAAGGAAATTGAGCATATAACGAACAGCTGGAAGACCAATTAACACTAATTAGGTCAATTGACAACATGATTG
>JAVSBV010007204.1:0-12717 GCA_033117975.1 Parotocinclus spilosoma
TTACTCAGATTAAACTTTTGATCTGTCATCTATGTTCTATTACGAATAAAATATTGACATTTGCCATATCCACATCAGTGCGTTCAATTTTCATTCACAATTTGTTTAGTGTCCCAACTTTTTTGGAATCCGCTTTGTATGTAATTCAGTATTCTATACGAATCAAGCACAAATAAAACACAGGATTATACAATATATCAAATAATAATTCATAGATATATGAAATAATTAAAGTATAAACACATGAAATAAGGAAAAATAAAGCCACTGAGGTGAATACAGTTTCGGAACGTTTTATTACTGAGCCTGAGGCACCAGGACTGAGAAGTTGTCTGAAATCACACTCATAGGCTGATATAATATACATATAGATAATACAATAATACAATAAAATAATATAATATAATTTCCCTCCCCAATTACTTCTGCATCTTTTGGATTTCATGGTGATTGGCATACCGTTTTTGTGCATTATCGCACCAATTAGACTGTATTATGTGCAGAGTGTTTGGAAGAATGCACCATTTTGTTTTCTATTTAGGGTGATCATGTTCACAGTTTGATTCTTTTGTTCTAATTTGGGGCCAAAAACAATTCAAATGACCACTCGATGTCCGAATGTCAAAAATCGGTCAAATTCCAAGGGTACAGGTTTTTCAGTTTTATATACATTTGACTTGTTTTACTTTATTATGCATACACATGTTTAAACAACTTAAAATTAACTTACATTAAATTTGAAATGTATTTATTTTTTTTCCTAATTTTAAATTCTAATTCAGGTGACTACTAACAGAAACATTAAACCTGTAAAATACTGTATTCCTCTTTTCCATCGTTTTCTTTCACCTTTTTATTTTTGAACGTGTCCTTCGTTGAATAGTAAATTATATAGTTAATTTTATGTCCTATAAAATTTAGTAATCATTTTTACACTTTTAAAATGTTTGTTGTGTTTGTCAGTCTGCATTTTTATTCTCACTTATATAATATGTTGTATGTTATAATACTAAATAACATCAATTGTCCTTTCTGTGTTAATTCTTAAATACAATTGATCTGGTTAAGTTTTTTTCCTTACCGTGTTTTTTTTAGGTGATTGTTGTCTTGTCATTCCTAGGTGCAAGTCCTAAGTCTAACTTGTGATATTATAAGATTTGTAATAGGATTTCATAGAAGTTCACATCACAAAGGTTAATGAGGTTTTGGTCAGAATCCTTCTCCAAAAAACATCCAAACAAGTAATAATCTAAAACAAATGTTGTAATAATTTCATAAGAAATGTAAGCTGTATTGCTTAAGATGTTATAATCTGCTACATGAAGTTGCTTTGTCGATTTAAACTACAAAGACGTGATTCACCGTTACCTTAAAATGAGTGCATTATTTAGTTTAATTCTTTTTGGTCACTGCCCAAACACTGTTGTTAAATCTTTTCATTTATTCAATTAAATGGCTAATGGTAGAATTGGATGCAAGCATACTTTTTTTTTAATTAGATTTGGTGCATTGGCCTCAGAAATCTTCTCTTCATTCCCAGAGTTAAAATAGGATTATGAATTAGCAATGTCCTAAATGAAATCCTAACTTCAGATGTTATGTAATACAGCCCATGGAATTTAATAGTTTATGCAACTGGCCCAGTAGTGACATCCCTCGCTTGAAAAACTTCTTGTTTTTTACTGTCAATATTGTTATTTTAATGGCTAAAGGTTACATTCGAGTCATATTTTATCCATTGCTCCAATTTAACAATATTCACTCTTATATATAGAATGATTAGATTTTGTCCAGGGCATTTCTGGACGGCTACACACACAGCTTTACCCCTCAGTCGATATATTGTAGGAGGACAACATACATAAAAAGCCTATTAAACATTAAACAGAATAAACACTTTTAAAACTACTTTTAAATGAATTACATTAATTTCATATAATCTAACATAACTAATGACTTATTAGTACTTTCATATATTCTTTTGCTAGGTTATATATAGGTTATATATAAGTGGCTAGCCGAAACATAGCTATGAGCAATCATTTTATTGCCTGACATTGTTTTTTCATATATCCAATACTTCATGGGGAAGAAATAAAAGAAACTGGCTCTGACTGAAGGCATGAGTCACTCAAGCTTCAGGAAAGATGTTGGAGCATATAGTGCCTGTAGTGAATTTGAGTGGGGTGTCTTGTAGTTTTGCTCAGAAATCCAGAATAAAATTGGTCTTTTACCGGAATGATTTTAGCAAGACAAAGAAACATCTTAATAGGGTATGATGAATTACCTGATGTTTTTTGCAATATGAGCAATAAGGGTTAAAGGAAAAGAGTGCCACCTAGTGGCTTGAAGCGAAAAACGCTAAATTACACCAATATGTTTCTTTCTGTCTGTAGAAAATTTCAAAACAATAGACAATGATTCCAGTGTCTCATGCCATCTGAATTTTTTTATTTAATGCTTTCCTTATTTTGAGCCAACTGTTTGTTTTGTAGAAAATACATCGAGCCCTCAACATGACTTATGAAGATGTGAAGCGGCAGAGGGCCAACACAGAGAAAAGGTACCAGCTTCAGCATTACCTGTAGTCTCCAGTATACGGGAGTGGTTTTTTTAAAATAGTTTTACATAGTACTGTATATAATTTGTATCCTATTTATTTTATTTAATTAATGTGATGGAATGACAATACATTCCATCACATCACATTAACACATCAGAAATTAAAGTTCTGTTTAACTGTGCAGTTTGACAGCATATCTGGCATACAAAACAGCTTACTCAAGCTACTAAGTACCTAATAAAAAAATATTTGAGTAAAAAATACAAACGTTAAGTTGTTTGACAGCAGTAATAATAATAATACATGCTGTATTAACCTTGAGGTCACTTACTAGTGTTATTACTTGTTTAAATATCTCTCCCATAGCTGTAATATTCAGAAGTCACAACCTGCCCAGCCTCCTCCTCCTCCTCCACCTCCTGGATCCTTTGCCAAGTGGAACAATGAGAGTAGCCGGGCACTCAAAGAGATCAAGGACAACAAAAGGGTCCACTTTAACTTGGAGACCTTAAATACCCGCCGCCTCCTTGCCCGCGTAGTGGCAGAGGGAGGCCAGGACACTTCCTGCTCTGGACCTGGTACTGGATCTGTTCCTGCAGCTGCACCCAGTGTAGGCTTGCAATCACGTGTCTGTGAGAATGGAGGGCCTGTGCCTCTCCATTCCACAATGTCCCTTCCATCTTCTGCCTGCACGATAAACCCTCCCAAAGATGGAGAACTGGAGGAACTGCAAGAGAAGATCGAGGAGATCCGCAATCAGCTAAAGGAGGCCCTGGCGCGCCGTGCCCAGCTTCAGACAGCTCTCGCAAAAGAACGCGCAGCAGCTTTGACTTGTGTGACCCAAGACGGTCCACCTACAGTCACTGCTACCATTTGCCGCTCCCTCGTTAAAGACTTGGAGGGGAAAAGGTGATGCTGTTGCTTCAAAAGTTAACTTTACTCAAAGGGAATATAGAATGCAAGAATATATTGGAAGATATTCATTGCATCAAGGCTTTCTATCATGCCTGGGATCTACTGCAATCTCTACACTGGGGAAACAGGTGCTGTTTTGAAATGACAACAATGTGAATCATTTTTAAGAGCTTCAGAATCAGCATCCTGTCAAGAATATCTAGTAAAGAAATGTAGACATGGAGAACATTTCCATATGACGAAGGATATCTGAAAATGGTTTTGTGGAGAACATGCATAGGGTTATGGTTCCCCACACCACATTAAGACCAGATGCTCTTCTTTGCTAATTTGTTTTTGTGGTCTACTTGAGACATTGTTGGCACTTGGACCTGAAATGTCAATATATGGTACAAGATGCCTTAATCTGCTTATGAAGGTTTAAAAAAGTACCTTGCTGGGTTTTAGATGTTTTGTTCAGTTATATAACGGTCTTGTTAAATGGTATTGATAAATGGGCCTGGATGTTTTTCACAAATAAAGTCTAATATAAGAATGGTTACATTGATTTATGTGATGATGAGGTACGAGCTTTGAGGTCTGAAAGTTCGACTTCAGCTTAGGACAATTTCAGGGTTATTTGTTTTTGTTTTTTACATGTCAGACCCTGTTCAGTTATTATTATTATATAACATATAATATTATTATTTGACTACTGTGCTAAAGGAGGTGGTTTACACTTTTGGGCATTTAGCAGACACCCTTATCCACCTTCCAATTGATACAGGTTTACATTCCAAGAAATTTCAAGGGTCTTGCTCAAGGAACCAACAACTCTTTGCAGAGGTGGAATTTGAACCCTGGACCTTCTGGACCATGGCCCTGTACCTTGTAAACAAGCCACCGCAGTACCTCTATAATAAACGTCTTTGTATTACCATATTATGTTGGAACCTCAAGAGAAGATTTCTGCTCTCCAACTTTTCATACCTCAAACCCCAGGGCAAAGACAACACTTGGATCCAGGTCTCTGAGGTGCTGCACTAGCAATCTGTTGCTGTGCCACCTGAGTGCTGTCTTACATTATATTCACATACACACTCACACGCACTTTATTACTAAGACCATACTGATATCAGGTAGGCTATTCCTTTGCTCGCAAAACAGCCTTCGGGGCATGGCTTCCACAAGATGCTCAATGTTAAAATGATTGCGTCACACAAGCACTGCATATTTATCAGCTGCACTTTTGCGTTGTGAAAATCCTGTTTTACCACACACGAAAGGAGGTGTTCTGTTGGATTCAGATTAGGTGACTGGAAATGACACTGAAGAACATGATCATGACTGCTCACAAAAATTAGGGGATATTTCAAAATGATAATGAAGAAACAAGATTATTATTAAACAAGATCATCCGAAAAGCAAATAAAAAGTCAAAGAAAGTTGTTTGATTACATGAAATGATATGCAAACTCAATTATCGTGATAATTGTAAGTAAGTGACATTCATGGGGGTGAACAGAAGCATGTCAAACTGGAAGTGAGTGTAAAATATTGTATGTTCAGTAGGGTGTATTGTCACCCAATACTGTTAAAACACACTGACAGTGATGGGACATGGACAGGATCAGATTATAAAGCAATTCTTGTGGGATCTCCTGCCACTCTTGCTCCAGGGAAACTTCCAGCTCAAGAAGTGTCGTGGGACGCATTAGGCGGTTTGCCAGACGTCTTCTCAGTACATCCCAAACATGTTCAGTCAAATTCTGGAGAACATGAAGGCCAGTCCATGCATTCGATTTTTGCCTCTTGTTATGATAAGAAAGTTGTTTCCAATTGCTCCAGCATAGGGTACCACTATAAGGTGCAGGACTTCATCTTGGTATCTGACAGCAGTCAGTGATTCATTTCTGATGATGACCACCAATGCTGATGTTAGCCACATCTTGATTCCACCACCACTGAAGGATTCCCTTCGTCAAATGAAATGTGGATTCTCCCATTTTTCTCATTCATGCCAGATCAGGACACAATGATTGTCTGCAAACTGAACCAAGAGGACAGTTGACCACTCATCATGGGTCCAATGACAATGCTCATCAGCCGCCCTTCTACAGGTTCTATGGTGTTCAGGAGATAATGGAATGCATACAATTGGTCGCTGGCAGTCCAGCACAATGGACTGATTTTGTATGGTCTGGGTGCATATCCGTCGTCCAGTGGCAGCAAGAAACTGTCCCCCCAACTCTGCCGCATTGCTGCACCTACGCCTTCTTGTCAATAAGGTCAAATAGCGGTCATCTCTTGCTGTTGTGGCAGATGGGGGACCCTGCCATAGTCTTCGTCGTACTGTTCCAGTCTCTTGAAATTAATTCCACAGTCTAACTATTACTCTTTTATGATGTTCCAAGTGCTGTTGCCACTGTTGTCTGTTTGACCAGCTTTAAGATGTCCTAAGGCCCCTAAGTTTTGGATTCAGGCAGATCGTGTTGCAGAGGCATTGCAAGGGATGGGAAATTGCAGGATGTGCACTTTCAAGATCAGGGAATGTTCAGATACTGTAGCACTGACATCCTTTTATATAGTGCATTTTCACTAATTAAATAAAAAGGTAATATTTAATATGCATTGTTGAACAGCTTTGTTTGATTTGGCATTTGCTTTGATGATGTGAAAAATCTTCTTTATTGCTTCATATTCATTTTGAAATATTCCCTAACTGTTGTGAGCAGTGCATATAGATTCATTACAAACAGAGTGATCTGTTTCTAGCATTTATTTATTTTAACGTTGATCTAGCCCACCCAAGGAAAATGGGTACCTTTTTGAGTCTTGGTCCTTCCAAAGTTTCTTCTTCACAAAATTTTAAAGACTTTTTCCTTTCCACTGGTGACCTAGGCTTTCTCAATTTTGGATTGGCCTTCACGCCTTTAAAATGGCCTCTTAGTCTGGTAGGCTACACAATCATGAGGAAGATTACGGACTTGACAGATGTCCATAAGACAGTAATTGACACACTCCACAAGGAGGGTAAGCCACAAAAGTTCATTTCATTTCGTTTTCCAGTGGGACTGCCAAAAGTATCAATACCGGGTTTAATAACCAAAGAATCAGTGTGTTTAACTGGCCAGCAAACCTGCCTGACCCAAACATTTAAATTTCTGCCATTTAGCAGACGCCCTTTCCAGAGCAACTTACTGTCCAAGCAATGGTGGGTTAAGGGCCTTGCTCAGGGACCCACCTATGGCAGAGGTGGGTTTCGAACCCTGGACCTTCTGGTCCATAGTCCAGTACCTTAACCACTAGGCCACCACAGTCCCTAGGATCTATGGGCTATTGAGACACACAAGACCCAACAATGCAGACAAGCTGAAGACCGCTATCAAAGAAACCTAGCCTCAGCAGTGCCACAGGCCAAATGCCTTAATGCCTCTCTATACCACGGATGCAGTAATTCATGCAAAAGGAGCCCAGACTAAGTTTTGAGTACTTATACTCTACAAACTTTTATTTTTCCTTGGTCTAATATAATATTCTAATTTTCTGAAACAATGACTTTTTGGATTCATTGGGTTTATTGGCTGTAAGTTGTAACCATCAACATTAAAATAAATGCTTGAAATGGATCACTCCATTTTAATGGATTGGACTTTTTAAATTACATAACTGAAAACAATTAACTTTTTGATGATATTCTAATTTATTGAGATGTATACGTCTCAGCAGAAATTGAGATGTTTCACCAATCTTCAGCTGTTCAGTTTTAATGAGCCTGTGGTCTCAGCATTCTGTTCTTGGCTGTTCTTGCACTTTATGTAGAATATATGCTTCTGCACTTATGGCTTGAGGGGTTGCCCATTCCAAGATGCTTTTTTGCTTACTTTGCACATTGTACAGGGTTGTTATCCAAGTGACTGTAGCATTTGTCAGCTCAAACCAGTTTGGTATCATTATCAGTTGACCGCTCTCATCCACATGACATTTCCAACTTGGGATCTAACTTGTCGTTTTCTTTTTTAGCAACATTCTGAGTAAACTATAGAAATAATTGTCCCTAAAAATCCCATAAGACCAGCAGTTACATAAAGACTCAAACTAGCCACTCTGACACCAACAACCATGCCACAATCAAAATAACTAAGATTACATTTTCCCCAATCTGTTGGTTGTTGCTGATATTAACTGAAACTGCTGGCCCATATCTGCATGACTTTATGCATTGTACTGCTGCCACAAAATTGACTGATTAGATGACTGCCCTGAGTAAGTAGGTGTACAGGTGTTTGTTAAAAAGTGCTCAGTGAGTATGATTAAAGTTTTAAATACAACATGTGTAACACAAAGTTTTACAACAAGTAAAACTTATTAAGGATTTAATAAAATAAAAGTTTGAAGCATTACAATTAAATTCAAGCTTAGGGTTTTTTTTCCATTAAAACTTTCACTAAAGCTTTCCTGTGGATACTCCAAATTTAAACTGATTTAGAGCAGAAGTATTTGGTCCTCAATCTGCATATTGAGAATCATACATAACAGGGTGCCCCTATAGCTCCTGTTTATTGAGGTATGCATGCTTCACCTTCTTTGGCAACATGCAGTAACATAAAAATTACACATTATATAACCAAGAGTTTGAGGACACCCAACAACTATACCGCAACAGCCTCTTCTGAGAAGGGTTTGTGCTACCATTTTCAACGTGATTGTGAGGTCATCTACGAATGTTGGTGCCGACACACTGCTGACATCCTAATTTATCTCAAAGATGGCTGAAGGAGTTAAGGTCAGGAATTCAGCCAAGGTACAAGCCAGCCAAGGTTTCCATCAAAATTGGCAAATCATTTATTTATGTACTTTATCTTAGGAGGATATGGCAGAAGCCTGACAACTGACTTGTTGGAGTTGGAAACCTATGAAAATGTCATATCCAGAGTCAGAGGTGTTTAGTACAACCCATTCAACTACCATTCTTCTTAAAGAGAAGATTCCAGCCCATATCCTCAATATCATTAATGTGTTATGGCTGGCTGAAATAATAGGACACTAAATAAAAGGGGTGTCTACATACTTTTACATACAGTACAAGCAACAAAGTAATGCAGTATTTAAAAGAAATAGTGTCAGCATGATTTTGGGGGTTGTGCCCTCTGGTTATAGGAATATTACTTATTCCTATTTTACTTATAAATTCCATAACTTCTAAAAATCTGAATCTTTAGATCAAACTGGAAAGCTACTTTAAAATAATGGAAATGGTACCTAGCATACCATTTTTTTCCAACAAGTAAACAGTATTAAATGGAAAATTATTTTGTCTATTTATGCGTTTTGTTAAGACTGTTAAATACAATCCAAGAAGAAAGCTAGTTCTTCATTCAATATATCTACAACAGACAGCAAATCAACCTGCATTTTAGCACAGAGTGGCAAGTAGGCACAGAACAACAAATCCAGAAAACTGCTTGTAGATCATAAAAGCTTATTTACGGATTACGTGCCTCATTCATAAAAATGTTCATACAAAAGACAAACAAACTATGCGTCAAATTATCCTTTCCGAAAACTCTCCGCCTGATTCCTGCGTAAACATCAGATTTATTCATAGAATTTAAGCATAGTAATGAATATCAATCGTTTGTCAAATTTGTTGAGTGCACACGTTCCTTTATAACCAGCATACGATTATTACTAATTATTAGTGTCAGCTATAAGGTTATTTGTGGTGGTGGCAGTGATTTGCAGCTGGACCGAAATCTGATGGTAAGTTAACGTTATAAAGCCCAGGATTCTAGAAATCAGTGGACATTTTAAAAGGAAATCCCTCTTAATTTTTGTGAGCAGTGTAGCTTGAGTTTTATTTTGCTTTCAGTGTCCATTTACTTGACACCACTTCCTTTTCTTCGCATTCTGATGCTGTGGTGGCCTGGGATAACATTATATTGTCACGAGGAAACAACAGCCGTGTTGTCATGGTAATGGTGAAATATTTTCCAGAACAATGTTCACAAGTGCCACTTGTGAACGAAACAGAATTCTGACTGTAGAAGAAGCATAATGAATCAGTGTGCATGGGCTACATTTTTCTAATATTACAGATATAAATAGGCTACACCACACATAAATATCCAAAACAATTCAAATATTTAAAGCAATTCAAAGACAGTCAAATAAAAAATTTGTCCGTTTCTGTTTCGCTCGAGTAGAGGGGACACCATTTCAAATTCGTCAAAGCATCTCTGAATAACAGGTAGTATTAAACTTGCTATAAGTATAAATTTGTTTACTTTATTTATGTATTATATAATAATTTATTATAATAAATATAGAAAACTGAGTGCAATCGAGTGTAATGACATTTTTGGCATCTTTTGGACTTTACAAACACATTTCACATGCTCAGGACCATATGTAGATTTTTTTTTGATGTACTTGCGCTTTGGGACTGCTATACTATACTACAGTATTTTCAAGAATGTGGCCATTTACAAACTATTCATGTGCAAATTCGTTCTGCAGGCGTTTTATGGCCCTCGAGTCTTGAAAATTACCTTCACATATTGCACATTTCTTGGACAAACCTATCCTTTCAAAGCTACTAACACATCAATAAAGCCAAAGGGGATTTATTTGTAAGTGTAACTGGTACACAGTAGTAGTAGCAGCGCTGTTCTCTCACAACACAGAGCTGGATCTGAGTCCTGGCCTGGTCACTGCCTTTGTGTGCAGTGATGCCTGCACTAGGTCAGCTGGCATCGCTAAAATGTTACGAGAGTCAGTGAGTGATTGAGTGCATGTGGCCTTGCAGAGACTGACATCCTGCCTTACCCCAAATATAAAACAACCATTCACTGACCCTGAATGACGTTTGTTACAGGCACAGAATAATGCTCATCTCCGCATACAGTTTAAACAGCAGTCACATCAATGACCATAACTCAACAGATTCATTGTAAGACACTCAATGCTTGGTACCCTGAAAAAAAGTTTTTTGGTTTTTTTTGTTCTATAGCATTTACAAGACAAATAAAAATATTTGTATTGTGGATTTGCACAAGACATCCATTATAGAGCTGGTTTTATAGGGTAATTATTACTGAAACATCATAAAACACCATGTAATGAGGTGCATAAGGAGGATATGGACTAAGCTATCATTTTTTATTACCATTAATAGGCTTTTACATAACTACATGTTAAAGTCAACTATTCCCAATGTTCTTGTTTAAGAATGACAAACTGCTGTGGTGGCACAGTGCTGCACTGGTTAGTGCTGTTGTCTCACAGCTCCAAGGTTCCCATTTTAATCTTAACCTCAGACTATACCCGTGTGGTGTTTGCCTGTTCTCCCGGCCTTTGTGAGTTTACTCCAGGTCCTCCGGTTTCCTCCCACATCACAAAGACTTTATTTTAACTGGTCAATCTAAATTAGCCCATGCCTAATGTGTTGATATTGCCTTGTGTCTGTTGTGAATATAGCAATGTGACACAAAAAAACTAATACGCAAAAATAACTGATGATCTGATCATTTCAGAAGGCAATACATTTACCAGTTATAAAAAAAAACTGAAGTAACTCAAAAAGAATCAAATGAATCTCAACTTGCAAATCAGAATCAGTGAGAGTACCTTTATAGACATTTTTGGAATTGCACAAAACAGACTGAATTTGCCTGTTTAATAATAACAATTTGATCAAAATAGTTAAATTTCTCAGAGACAGGGTGACAGTTAATCAACATCGTCCTTCAAAAATCAATTAAAATGAAAAATGGCCGTTCAAGGCTGCACAGACCTGCACTTGTCTGGGTTCTACAGTTTGCTGGTGGGTATGTAGGGTTGGTCTACTCAAGAACTGTGTTAGTTCCTTGTTTACACAACACAAATCGATGCTGAGCTTCCAAGATGCCATTACAACAACTGATATTGGTATACACATTACATCCAAACGCCCAGTGTTTAAAGAAAGTAATCACTGATAAGCTTAAAACGGGGGGGGCAAAAACTAAATTGCTCTCCAAATAATCAAACCCTCACGTGGTGTTTTTCAGCATAATTCAAGAAGCATCAACTCACTCCAAGTCCTTTAGAAAAGAAAACTTACTTTAAGAAGCATCCATTTAAAGTTCTATATTTACTCAGTCGCCCCAAACTATTTTTGCAAGGGCATGATTATACTGCAGTCCATACTGATACTGCTCCACTTCCTCCTCAGTTTTTCCAGATGCATTCAGGTTAAAGAAGCTCCACTGCTGCTAGTTGAGGAGGAAAAAAAAAGAGGAATCAGGTTTGGAATGGAACTTGAGTCAAAGCTGGGCTCAGGAGGGAGCCAAATGTGGGATAGCTGTGGCTGCTTCGGAGCCACACTGGGTATCATTTTTAGCGTCCCACTGCCGCGTGTCCATCTTGATCACCTCTGTTTCTTTACAGTCTGTGAGGGAAGAAGTTGCACCTCCCTCAGCATTTTCTACTGCTTCAGGGGGTCTGTCGATCCCCCAAGATGCTCCTGCAACATTTGGACTTTGCGTTTCCACTGTGACACTAATGCCCGAGGCGGATGCTGAAGATTCCAGCAGTGGAACTGACAGGGTTTCTGTGATAATGGCTTCTGTGATGATGGCTGCTGTCTCGGCCATCCAGTCCTGTTCTCCAGCTGCACCAGCAGACGGACCATTGGCAGCTTCAGCTTGAGGCTCGGCAGAAGCTGGCTGGCGTTCTTGGCCATTGGCAGTGGCCGAGCTGGCTGCACTTGCCAAGCCTGCGTGTGCCACAGCATTTGTGGTATTGTTGTTCAGGTTATCCTGCAGCGCTGTCTGGTTGCCCTGTGCGGCCTGCTGGTTCTGAAGCAGCATCTCCTGGATACGTATCTGCTGTAGGATGGCAGGCAGCTCATAGTGATGGAAGAAGTAGATCATGGAGTGCTAAGAGTGGAGGAAAGGGGAAAAAAAAATCCATAACATACATAGATTCAGCAAAAATAAACTAGTGTGTCTAAACTAGGGGTCGTTGACCCGGCAAAAAAAGCACAGTACTGTGCAACAATCTACTATTGCTCAAGTGTAAGAACAGGATACACTAAATACAAGCAACTGTTTTTCTGTTGTTTAATACTTTACATAAATTTCACATATTTTCTGGTTCCAATGGTAAAAATTACACATACATGCGTGTATATATCTATATAGATACAGTGAGTCCAAGAAGTATTTGATCCCTTGCTGATTTTCTTCGTTGGCCCACTAATAAAGACATGATCATTC
>JAVSBV010007214.1:0-12717 GCA_033117975.1 Parotocinclus spilosoma
CATTTAAGCTGTAGAAACATCTCAAGGATGATCAGTGGAAACAGGATGCACCTGAGCTCAATTTTGAGCTTCATGGCTAAGGCTGTGAATACTTACGTAAATGTGATTTCTTAGTTTTTTATTTTTAATCAATTTTCAGAACTCTCAAAAAACTTTTTTCACAGGGTCATAATGTCATAATGGGGTATTTTGTGTAGAATTTTGAGGAAAGAGATTAATTCAATACAATTTGGAATATGGCTGTAACATAACAAAATGTGGAAAAAGTGAAGCGCTATGAATACTTTCCGGATGCACTGTACACATGTACTGTATGGACAAAAGTATTGGACACACTTCTGTCATCCCGTCTCGCTTCTGGAATGCTTTGAACAAGTTCCAGACCTCCTCTGGCTAAAATCAGGACAGAATTCCCACAGTCACAGTCCAAAATAGTGTAAAGAGCATTTCCAGGAGGGTGAAAGCTCATAAAGCCGGTGGATTTAGGATGGGACGGCACAAAGGCTCCTGTATTTGGATTGTGGCAGTGTCCCAATACTTTTGTCCGTACCGTGTGTACATGTGTGTGTGGGCGACCACTGAAAGCCGTTACGTAATTACCGAGCCTCAGTCGTTCCTCCACAAATCCCCATTTCCAACCGTCCATGCTAATTCGATGCCTGTTTGCCTCTCGGCTCCGGGGTGTTTGGAGAAAGCTTTTATGAGAGTCGTGTCTCTGCGTTTTACACGTGATACACGGCAGAGAAGGAACGGCTTTTCTGTCTGATGAATAGGCTAATGTGCAGCCCAAAAGCTAAACGAGTTCCAGAAGGGAGCTTGGTTACGGTACGGGTCGCACAGAAATGGAAACGACAACCAAATTCAGCCGGGATTCAGACTCTCGAAAAGAACAGTCCCCGCCCAGATGCAGCAATACAGGCCCAAACCGTGATACCACCAGCGCCACGTTTCACAGCAGGGATAAGGTTTACCTCCCATTCACACTGGGAGCCAAACTTTTTAGATATGTTTTTTTGTAACCCTGATTGTAACAAATCCTGATCCGAATGTCGCAGCAGAGATCGAGACTCTTCTTCTATTCGGGCCAACCTTCTGCTGACCGGGTTTGTCGAGCTCGTTTTTATCTGGTGCGACCGCTCGCGGTTGTAGCCCACCTGCAATGGTTCCACCATCTGTAACTCGTGCTAATTCGCGTTCCTGTACCTAGTCTGATATCAACGTAGATATAACGGATATTTTCTCTTTTTCCATGTGGCCATTCTCTGTCAGCCCTATAGGTGGCGCTGTGTGTGACAATACCAGCAGCTCAGAAGTTCCAGAACTAATGGGACCAACAACCACACCATGTTCAAAATCACTTAAAGAATCAATACGTCATCCTACAAGACCAAAGAGGAGCCAGGACGCCGAAACCTGGGAGAGATGGCCTTGAGGGTTCTGAACCAAAGGCCTTAAACAAAACGGAGGCTGACCTTTTGTGGCCTGGAAAGCCACTATGTGAGATTAAATTTGATCCTACGTTCCTGTTCAGTTTCTCCTCTAAAGGTTCTAAAGTTTGATCCCAATGATGATCCCATTGGCTGCCAGGAGGTTTTCTTATAAAACCTTCACAAATCACAAACCTTGTACAGCCAGAACAGGTCTACACAGGGGAACGGACTGTGCTCCATTTATCATCTTTGTCTAATTGTGTCTGTGCGGCACCACTGAATATCCGTGATCCTTGGACAATTCTGCATCCGGCATCGGGCCAGGCGTTTACAGATCATTTGGTCCGTTCTGATGAGCCACAGAAGGCTCAGGTCATGTCTGATGAATAGTTAAGGGCTCGAATCCCACTAGAGCTCTTCTGCTCCCCAGTCTAGACCACTAAAGCTGCACCATGGCAGTCACGACCTCTCAGGATCAGTGTTTGAAACGGTGCAGGTGGTTTTATACGTTGCTAAGCTCAATGAAGAGTGCATAAAGTTTTCAGACGTCTCTGAGCAGATTTGCGAGGATTCGAATACTTGCATAATGTCACGCACTGGCTGGGCATCAGTATCAGAAAAGCACACGTCCAGCCTTGAAGCGGATGGGCCACAACGGAAGAAGAACACACCAGGTGCTCAGCTAAAAATGAGGAACAGAGGCGAGCATTCATACTGGCTCACCAAAGCTGGACCACAGAAGATGGGCCGGGCGTTCACACTGAGGCAAATTGCGCAAATGGTATACGGACAAAAGTATTGGGACACCTCCGTGTAAGACCTGCAGGAGCTTTTAAGGTGTCCCGCTCTAAATCCCCAGGTTTTGATGTGGAATTATAACAGCGATGAAAGCTTCCACTCTTCTGGGAAGGCTTTCTGAAAGATTTTGGACTGTGTCTGTGGGGATTTTTAGTCGTTGTTGCTTTTGCCACTGGGCTTGGGACCCTGCTTTTGATTTAATATAAATGGGTGGCTCTTAACCAGACTTTCTTAGGATGTAGCTCAGGTGTGTGGACGCTTCCCAAATCAGTGTGTCTCGTCCACATTATGCTCACTATTTAGTGCACATGAACATTATCGGTTCTGTGTGGTCGTGTCCCAAACAACAAATCATAATCACTCTTTAGTAAACATAAACATAATCAAAGGACTACGAATCAAGGGAAGTGTCCCAAAATCCCACACCCTATTCACTACTTAGTGCACATATTTACATATTTACACTCCACTCACTACTTAGTGCACATAAACTACTGTGTCTGCTGTGGGTGTGTCCCAAACCACATGTCATATTTACTCTAGTGCACATAACATCAGTCAACGCTGGTCGTGTCCCAAACCATGCATCGTATCTCCATTCCAAAGTGCACACCCTGTTCACTTCTTAGTGCACATAATTAGGCTGCGGTGGATGTGTCCTAAATCACACATCATATTTACCTGAAAGTGCACTCAAATACATTCTATAACTCTGGGTGTGTCCCAAATCGCACACCCTATTGACTTCTTAGGGCACTTAATTGTAGTACTCTGGACGTGTCTCAAACTACACGTTGTATTCACTATATAGTGCACATAAACAGCCCGTGTGTCCTTTAACAGGAATTATTTCCTTACTACAGCCATGCAGATGGACACCAGCTGCTGCAGTGCATTATGGGATTTGATTCTTTTGGGCTTGTTGTGTATAACGGAGTGTAAACGCTGAGTGGTGCACCCCCCCCCCCCACACACACACACAGAAGAGGTGTAGGGGCCGAGGCGCTGAGTGTTTGGGGGATGAGGTTAATTAGAAACGATGCCGACTTCATTGTCAGAGGTAATTAAAACAGGAGCGCAAAGACGGCTCTGTGAAATAATAGGGCACTTAGACGAGGGCATGGAGTCTCCTTCCAGCACGGTGCCTGTCCCCGCAGCCCACCAGCGCAACGCGGCCAAATTTAATCAACAGCCCGGGCGCAAGGCAGGCGATGATGCAGCATCCATGTAAATAGGAAGAGTGTTTAATACACAAATCAGGGTTGCCAGATCCCACGAGAGAAACACTATGGAATGCTAGGTCTATGAAAACAAACCCAAAAGAATCAACAAATACCTAAAGGCAAAAACAGGAAATTTGAAAGAGTGATCACATGGTTAGTTAAAATAATAGTGATAATGATTAAAATAATAGGAATTATTATTATTATTATTATTATTATAATTATTGAAATAATAATAAAGGGTTTTTTTTTATTTTTGAGGTTGTACAAAACCAACCAAAGTAGATTTTTGTTGCTAGGCTATTGCCACATTTTTAGTAGGTGGGGCCACAGTGTTACATTGCTGTATGGTTGCTTTGGTGTCTCAGATGGGTGCTATGGTGTTGCTAAGGTGTTACCAGGTCAGAGTGCTTTCCCAGGTGGTTGCTATGATATCCGGCATGGTTGCTATGGTGTTTCTGTGGTTTTCCAGTTGGTTGCTAGGGAGTTTGCTATGCTGCTGATAGATGGTTGCTATACCATCTTATTTGATTGCTATGGTGTCTCAGGTGGATGCTATGTGGTTGCTATGGTCCTGCTAGGTAGTTACTGTAGTGTCCCACGTGGATGCTGTGTGGTTGCTATGGTGTTGTCATGATATTGTTCCACATGGTTGCTATGGTATTGCTGTGACATTCCAGGTGGTTGCTATGGAGTTTGCTATGCTGTTTCTAGGTGGTTGCTATGGTATCCCATGTGATTGATATGGTGTATCAGGTTGATGCTATGTGGTTGCTATGGTTACTATGCGGAGGCAATGTGGTTGCTATGGTGCAGCTAGGTAGTTATAGCGTCCCATGTGGATGCTATGGTTTTGCCGTGGTATTGACCCAGATGGTTGCTATGGTGTTGCTGTGGTATTCCAGGTGGTTGCTATGGTGTTGTTATGCTGTTGCTAGGTGGTTGCCATGGATTTACAGGCAGTTGTTATGTTAGTCTACATGGCTGCTATAGTGAAAATCGTAAATCATAAAATAAACTCCAATCGTAGATCAGCAGTGATGATTGACGTCTGTTCTGTTAAAAGATAAATGATTTACCCTTTTATAATTGATTATGTTTTAAATCCTCGGCCGTTAAAATAAACGGTACGTCGCTGTACATTTAGTCATTAAGTGCTCGAACAGTTTTATATGTGATGTAACGGTGGCCTAATACTTTTGCACAGGAACTGTTCGTTGTGCCGCCAGCGATGTGAACGATGATAAGGAAAAGAAAAGATCAGTCTAAGACGCTACAAATCAAACGCTTCATCCGTCAGCAGCTTTTATTTTCGATTCGTTCGAGTCATAAGCGTGATGGGAGCGATTGCTGGGATTTATGGGTAATATTTCATTATTAATGCTGCCTTCCCTAAAAGCTCTTCTCCTGAATCAGAAAGGCTGGACTTAAACATTTAGAGGGTGTAAGAGAACGGCTAAGCTGTCAGACACGTCCATGTGCAACACACACAGAAAAGACAAGCGGGTCAGCGTGTGAAACAAACACTTTACTTACTGTACGTTAGGACAAATCAATTGTCCTTTTCTTCTCACAATGCTAACATCTCAGTGTCACTTCCTTATTTACAACATCAGAAGGATCTGTCCATTTCTTTCCACAAAGGCAACACAGATTCTGGATCAGTCCCTTGTCATTGTAACTCTCTCTTAGCAGGGCTTCCTCTGACCTCTATCAGATCCTTACATCTAATCCAGAATTCAGCTGCTACACTTGTGTTCAATGTTCCCAAGTTTACACACACTACACCACTGTCACACACACACTTTTCTCCACTGGCTTCCTGTAGCTGCTCGCATCAGATTTAAAACTCTGATGCTTGCTTACAAAGCTAAAAATGGGCCTGCACCCTCCTACTTTGCAGCACTTATCACACCCCGCACCGCACCTCTCTCACTCCGGTTCTCCAGCACTGCTCGACTGGTCCCCTCGTCTCTGAGGGGACGAGGAAGTCATGCCTCTAGACTAGTCTAGACTCTTCTCTGTTTTGGCTCCTAAGTGGTGGAATAAACTTCCCCTCAATGTTCGAACAGCTGAGTCTCTGGTTATTTTCAAACGACGCTTGAAGAATTTCTGATTATTAAGAATGGATTATGTTACTGATCTCTTAAAGCACTTTTGTAAGTCGCTTTGGATAAGGGCATCTGCTAAATACTGTAAATGTAAATCTACAACAGTGAAACCAACGTTCACACTACAAACACTGGACCTTTTAATACTTCTTGTACCCACTATCCACTGTACACCAATCACTGGACTCATATATTCTGTATATAACAGTTCCCATATACTTTTACATTCCTTATATATTCTGTATATAGACTCACACTTGTACTCAATATTCATTACATCTTTTGGCACCTTATTCTATATTTGCACTTTATACTTGTACTTGTACTGTGGAATAATAAGAAAGTTGAATCTAGGTAATCGATCCACTGTCAGATCACCAGATCCACTGTCAGATCACCAGATCCACTGTCAGATCACCAGATCTACAGCTTCCAGTCAGTATATCCAGCTAATCAGTCTTTGTCTTAAGCTCAACTCATCTGTAAAGTCCGCTTTAATGTAGTGCAGAATTTAAAGATTCATCTGACCTCAGCATCGCCTATTCCCCGTCTGGTCGACATCTTCCACAGGAGCTAACGCTAAGCTAACCAACCTACAACTTAAACCTCCACTACCATGCCGACTGAAACAAGCTCGCGCCTGATTGGCTCTTTTATCTGCCTTCATCCAACCGCTTACGCTGCTCTTCAGACGCTACTGTTGGCTTCATTTAGCCAAGTTTGGTGCAGTTGCTTAGCAGCCGTTGCTTAGGGATTGAACCGGCACAGTCGGAGTAAGCAGCACGTCGGGTTGCGTCCCAAACAGCAGGCTATTGGCCAATGAGTGTGGAAATTAAGTGCACATCAAACAGTGCCTCTGCGCACTACTTAGAGATTGGTGTGCGGTTTGGGAAGCAACCACAAGCTCTCGGACGCTTTCTGTTAGTTCTAATGTGTGTTATACTAACAATGCAGGGTAAATGCTTTTAAAAACAGTGTAATGTCGTTATAGTAATATTACACGTTTGAATAATAGCAATAACAGTTTATATTTAATGCATACGTTCGTTTGACCAAGCAACATGCCGGGTCGCGTCCCAAACAAAGGGCTAATGCAAGAAAGAAAGCGGAATATGAGTACACATTCAAAGGCGGTTTTGCTTACTTCTTAGAAACTAGTGTGCGGTTTGGGACGCAGCCACCAGCTTTCACACTTTTAGCCGGTTCTAGCTCGCATAATTTGTGTTATAAGAATAAGTTACGTGTAATACTCTACCACTATGCTTATACTAGCTATATCAACAATATACGTTTAAATAATAATAATAATAATAATAATAATAATAATAATAATAATAATAATAAAACCTTTTAAGTTGTTGTTTGACGCTACTTGACAGAACACGTTTGATTCATCATGACTGATGCAAATGTACTTTTCGTAAGTAACACATCATATATACATTTAAAATAATTATATGCGTGTATATTGTTGTGACAATGTTCTTACATTATTATATCTAGACGACGTTTATTTATATTATAATTCAGCTCAAGCTGAGTAAATAAAGCATTTCCTGCGGGGAAAGCCGTCGATCTTTCGGATTCTATTGGTGCTGCCTAGCTGTGGAAGCGCCCCGGTTTGACAGAATTCCAGACGCGCTCAGTTTAAAATGAAACGGTTCACAACCACTGAAGTTTACGAAGCAAGTGTTCACGAAGTTATGTAGATTAAAACAATGGCTTCTGTTTTGGTAAGTGAACAGAGCTTTATTAAACTATTTAGTGGTGCTTAAGTGGCTAAATAGTTAGCGTGCTAGTTTTGCAGTGGTTTATGGTAAGAAAGCTTTCGGTTAGCCGTTGCTATGTTACGCTAATGGTGTATTGTATTTTGTACCGTATTGTTTTGATTGTTTTGTAATTCTAACGCTACAGTATCGAGTATAAGCGAATAAATGTATAATAAAGACAACAGAAATTGAAGTGTCTATGCTAATTTGTAAAATGCTTCGCTTTTGTTTTCTGGTTCAGAACGAAATGAGTAAACAACGTACACTTTATGCTAGCAGATACAGAGCTACTTACACCATATAGAGTCTTACAGTGAAAGCAAGCGTGGGTTAAAGTCAAATGTATTTATACAGCGCTTTTTACAAAGGTGCATTGTCTCAAAGCAGCTTTACAATCTTATATTATCATGGAAGGTCAATCCCGAATTGAGCAAGCCTAGGGTGACGGTGAAAAGGAAAAACTCCCTGATAAGGGCCTTGCTTAAGAACCCTGCTTTACAGCATAATATCATCTTAAAATGCCAATCTCAGATGGAACAAGCCTAAGGTAACTGGCAAACTCCCTGAAGGTTGTGAGGAAGAAAGCTTTGGATACAGAGTCCAGTAGCTTAACGGCAAGGTCGGTACCACCAGTCCCCTACCAGCAGTGTTCCAATACTGCATTTCAAGCTTCAGTTGTTCAGATTGGAGCGGTCCTGTTTAAAACAAAAGCCAGTCTGTGTGGATATTGTTCGTTTGGCTTCTTTAACGTCATTATCGGCATCAGTGGCCATCTAAGCACAAGGTTATATCCATACACAATTTCTCTCTCTCACACACACACACACAAGTCAATGCCAATTTAGAGTGATCAATTAACCTAACACACATGTCTTTAGACTGTGGGAGGAAACCGGAGTACCCGGAGTAAACCTACACACGGGGAAGACCCAGGCTGCTTCACCCTGGGATAGAACATGGGACCTTCTTGCTGTGAGGCAGGGGTGCTACCCACCGAGCCACCATGCTGCCAATGTGGATAGTGAGTGCCTTAACTGTCCACATCTTAGACAGACCTTATCCGGTCTGGGGCTTAGGGCAGCGTAGAGCACCAAGTCATGTCAGATTTATTTATATAGTGCCTTTTACAATGGAGTATTGTCTCAAATCAGCTTTACAGCATTATGTCATCTTAAAAGGTCAATCCCAGCTAGGTCAAGCCTAGGGTAACAGTGGCAAACTCCTTGAACGTTGTAAGGAAGAAGCCTTGGGAGGACCAAGACTACACTAATGTTGGAACACCTGTTAATCAGACGCGTCTTGGGGTGTGTTCACACTTGGCAGGGGGTGAAAACTGCCATCTGAACCTTGGTACGCATTAAACAAGCAAACCGAAGCGGTGCCTGAAGTGGTGGGTCTGGTCCGCTTTCGAAAGAACTTCGGTGCTTCGTTTTGATGTTGTATGAATGCAATACAGACCAAATATGCAAAAACACAGGGTGATGTTACAAATAAATGTATCCTGTATAACTAATCATAACCTGAATTACATTTGTTCTATAACTGTTATGTTTAGACCTGTACTTGTATACTGAAACGTGTGGTTCTTTTTCTTATCGGAACGTTGCCTTGTTGTGTGCAAGTAAGTCCTAACTGCAACGTGTTCTTTTGTGTGCTAAACAGAGAAGGCCCTGGCACAGTTTTCACTCTTTTAGAAATTGTAGGGGCCTTTTGTGAGGTATCCGCTGGTAAATATACAAGACATTCAGCAAGCAAGTTCGGTTCGGCAGCGTTGTTGTGGAAGTTAGATCTTAAAGAGCAGTTGAACAGGTGTACCAAATAAAGTGGCCAGTGAATGTATGTTGTAGCTGAGCTTATTCCACGCAGAGGTTGTGTTTGCTTTACTTTTGTTATCTCCTGAGTTCATCCTGCCTTTCTGGGTCAGGGACTCTGGCACCTTTCCTCAGAGAACACGGTACCCTGTGTTTGTGTGCCTCGACTGGCACAAGCTCCTTTTGTAACACTGGTAGATACTCTAACTGGCTAGTCAGTTGTCAGAAAGCACAGCAAGGAGCTAAACATGATACATTCTTTTGATAATTTTTTACAGTAGATGTTGGAAAAAGTCTGAGCCTGAGCCAGTCGACAGGGTAGGTGTAAGCAACCTGTGGACTGAAGAAGAACTCTTAAATTGCGTGTTATGCACAATGCAATAGGATAGGATTTGACTAATGACTAATACCCCTCTGGTATCTTGCTATGTTTTGCCCATACAGAGATGATACATAATGGATTATGCAAGTATTCTGTTTTTACAAGTTGTGATTGGTGGTTTTCCTCTTTTCCAGGAGGACCCCTTACTTGTGAGGAATTTTAAAGGTCACAAAGATGCTGTCACCTGTGCAGATTTCAGCCCCAACAATAAGCAGCTGGGTTTGTAATGAATATTTTCATGAATGTGTTATAGTAGTGTTTTGCTGTACTGCTATTAACTGTGTTTAAACCTTGTTAGCCACTGGATCCAGTGACGAGTCTCTAATGATTTGGAACCTCAACCCAAAATCCAGAGCTTTCAGATTTGTCGGGCATAAGGATATTATAACTGGCGTCCACTTCTCCCCGTCTGGTGATTTGGTAGCTTCTGCATCCCGGGACAAGACGGTGCGATTGTGGATCCCCAACATGTAAGTAATAATCACCCCAGATGTGTGTCGTCAGTAGTTTAGTTATTTTGCTGATTCATATTCATTTCTGATATTGTATTGCAGAAAAGGAGAGTCTACAGTGTTCAAAGCGCACACGGCCACGGTCCGAAGCGTGAGCTTTTCCACTGATGGGCAGAAACTTGTCACTGCGTCGGACGATAAGTCGGTGAAAGTGTGGAATTTGCATCGGCAGAAATTTATCTACTCCCTTAACCAGCACACTAACTGGGTGCGATGTGCAAGGTATACAGCTGTGTTTCTTTTTTAGGAAATAAAGTTAAAAAATGACTAGATCAGTAGTTCCCAACCATTTTATGACGCACCCCATTTTGTAGTCCCCCACCCTGACGCACTCTTACATGTGTACGAGTTCATTACTGTATAAACCTGTATAGTGTAGTTTTCTACTGGGTCCAGGCAGAGGCTCAGTGCAAATCAGATTCCATCTGTGTTACATACACACATTGCAGAATGTATTTGATTATTTTTTCCTATCCAGTGCAGTTAAAATAGCTCATACATTTTGGGGATGTTTGTTTCCTGAGTTTGATTGACTAAGTGTAATTGTACATGCCTCAGGTTCTCCCCTGATGGACGGCTGGTGGCATCATGTGGAGACGATAGGACGGTTCGTTTGTGGGATACGGCAACTCGTCTAAGTATCAACACTTTCACTGACTACGGCGGGTGAGATTTCCTTTTCCTGCCACAGACTCGATGCATAACAAAGAAAAGTATTTACGAAAGATTAAGCAAGGAGTTTCTGTGTGTTTTAACTGTGTCTATTTACTTTTTCCTTCCGAAGGCCCGCAACTTTTGTGGACTTTAACAGTAGCGGTACTTGCATTGCATCATCGGGAACAGACAACACGCTGAAAATCTGGGACATTCGAACAAATAAACTCATTCAGCATTACCAAGGTAATTAGATTCTCTGATTTTAATTTTCTCAAAGTATAAAGTTTGATATTAAGGGTGAAGACTCTGCTGAGAATCTTCGACCAGCCAGTGTTACTGTCCCCATTAATAAGCAAGAAACACCTGTGTGATTGAAGTTCTGAATCGGATCTGTAGAAGTCTTTTCTTGAATGACCTGAATGTCTGCATTAATTATTTAAATGATTCATGAAAAGGAATCCTGCTCAAACTAATAACACACAATTCCGTGTTTTCAATAAACATATCGATGAACCTTTTACAGTTTCATTGATTAATTAATCAATCTGCATATGTGAGATATGTTGGACAAAGACTTCCGATCCATGGTCCAAGGCCCCACCTCACAACTTTCAGGGCTTACAGGGGTGTACTCACACTATGCTCAGTTGCTTTTCCTGGGGATGATAGTAACCACACCTCCCCAATCCCCACATTTAGCAGAGTGCATTTATATTTATTAATTTATATATTTTAGATCATGTAATATTGTAAAGCTGCTTTGAGACAATGCACCATTGTAAAAAGCTCTATATAAATAAAAATGGAATTGAATTGAATTCATTGTACCATGCTCGGGAATGGGACTTGCTACAGAGGTCTTGGTGCCAGATAATACTGGACTTAAACTTCTGGAGTTCATACTTGGACATGCCAAATTATTGGCAAGGTGGACACATTATTAGGCAGATTTATTTAAAGGATTTTATTTGTGTGTTTGCGTTTGAACACACTGTATGTACCTGGAGATAATGAAATGGTTTTCACAGCTGGCATTTTTAACTGTTGATCTGTTGCTGGTCAATCTGAAACTGTACTGTCTTGCTCAGCCTCACATTAACCTTCCTTGGTCAAAAGTGTGGTCTGTTGTTATTTGTGCTTTTCTTTTTAGCATCTCTATCTCTATTCTGGTCTGAAAAACTACAATCCAGTGAACATCAGTTATGTTTCCTATCTTATAAATGTAGATGCAGATTAAGCAAATGTTGTCAACAGAGGATAAAGTGACCCTTTTCTCATCTCAGTCCATAGTGCTGCCATCAACTGCTTTTCCTTTCACCCATCGGGAAATTACCTGATCAGTGCTTCCAGTGACAGCACAGTCAAGATTCTTGATCTTCTAGAAGGAAGACTTATCTACACTCTCCATGGACACAAGGTTTGACTCTTTTTATTTGTGACATTTTCCTAAGTAATAATATTAATTTTAAACATGAATGCCTCAAAATATCTTCTACACCTACAGGGTCCTGTTCTGACAGTAGCATTCTCACGAGCAGGAGATCTCTTTGGCTCTGGTGGAAAAGATTCACAGGTACTGCGAGCTGGATGAAAATGATTTATTTGTGAATGTGAGGCATGATTCTGATTCAGTGCTTTTGGTGATACCGGATTTCTAGGTTCTGATGTGGAAGACCAACTTTGATGCCCTGGACTACAGGGAGATGTTAAACAGACACAGCAAGCGTGTAACTCCGGAACCCCCTCCTCATCTGCTGGATATTTATCCTAGGTCGCCACACGTCCACCTCGCCCAGAACGGAACAGTTGAGGTTAGTGCACACACAATCACAAATACATAGATATCTTATTATTCAGCTAGAAACTGTTCACTTCAGGCTGCTATTTAAGCAATAGAACACGAGAGGGAGTGTGTTATCGCGAATAACATCACGGCTGTGATTTGGTCGTAGTTTTAATCACAGCCGTGATGTTATTCGCGATAACACACGACCTCGAGTGTTCTATTGCTTTTATACAACAGT
>JAVSBV010007224.1:0-12716 GCA_033117975.1 Parotocinclus spilosoma
AGATGGTAAAAATTGATGGGAAGATGGATGGAGCCAAATACAGGACCATTCTGAAAGAAACCCTGTTGGAGTCTGCAGAAGACCTGAGACTGGGACGGAGATTTATCTTCCAACAAGACAATGATTAAAAACATAAAGCAAAATCTACAATGGAATGGTTCACAAATAAAAAAAACAACAACAAAAAAACGTATCCAGGTGTTAGAATGGCCAAGTCAAAGTCCAGACCTGAATCCAGTCGAGAATCTGTGGAAAGAGCTAAAAACTGCTGTTCACAAACGCTCTCCATCCAACCTCACTGAGCTCGAGCTGTTTGGCAAAGAAGAATGGGCAAAAATTTCAGTCTCTCGATGTGCAAAACTGATAGAGACATACCCCAAGTGACTTGCAGCTGTAATCACAGCAAAAGGTGGTGCTACAAAGTATTAACGCAAGAGGGATGAATAATTTTGCGCGCCCAATTTTTCTGTTTTTTATTTGTTAAAAAAAGTTTAAAATATCCAATAAATTTCGTTTCACTTCACGATTGTGTCCCACTTGTTATTGATTCTTCACAAAAAAATAGAATTTGATATCTTCATGTTTGAAACCTGAAATGCGGCAAAAGATTTAAAAGTTCAATGGGGAGCTGACCTTTATCAGAAGATCTAAGTGAACATGCAGGACAAAACGTGTGAGAGCTCAGATATGTTACGTAACGCTTAATGAGTTTTTCCCTGCCACTGTCACCCTGAGCTTGGTCAGGTCGGGACGAGATACGCACATCGTCACAAAAATTTTTACTCCCCTAACAGGCAGGCCTCACCTCTCCAAAGGCGGGATACAAAACAGGGCTGTAATCCGGTTCACTGGTAGAGCACTGGTTCCAAATACTAAGGCACTGTGGCTTGGATACAGACTCAGGCAAGATGAAGTTCAATGGTCATGAAGTGGCACCAATAGTTCAAGTTGCTCCTTGATTGTAGACCATGGGTGCCTGTATTTCAGTATATGAACAAACAACTTCTCAGAACCTTCGTGAGAGCCGTGCTCAAATACAAATACATTTTGCAGGACAAAGCAAGGCATCGTGCAGCAAACACCAAAACCTCAACAGTGAAGCATGGTGGAGAGAGCATTAAGGTTTCAGCTAATAACGGCTCCATCAGTCATTACATACGAAATGTTCATTAGACAGCACGTTTTAAGGGCAGAATAATGTCAAATGTCTGGTTGTTCCGAAGGTCTCAAGCTTGTCGTACATGACACATGGCAGATGCCATGTCTGCTCTATTAGGAGGTTCCCTTTTAGTCATTAATGGGGTAATTAATACATAAATGGTCATAATTAATACCATAAGCCTCACAGTGCTTGAAAAAGAGCAGGAATGACATTCTGAATTAAGCTTATTAAATAATAGAGTGGTAGGGTCCAACAATGTTTAATTAGAGTGAGTTTGTCACTCTGCACAGTGCGCACTGGGAAAACAAAGCTTTAAAAGTTTCTAAGAGCTAAAAGTGCAGGACACAGGAATAGATCAGATTGCAAGAGCAAGGGGGGAACAGCATGGGGTGAAGAGAGGGCATTTTTTCTGAAATGAGTTGGCAGGATCGATTTGGAAATAAATGCAGATGCGAAGCTCATCCACTTTTATGTACTTTGTGACAGGAAGCTATTGATCTGCAAACAGATGTGAGGATGAACATTCATTCTGTTACTCTTACTTGTGCAACGTGAACACACTTTGAGGAGAACAGCAGAAGCGATTAAGCGTGTGCAGTCAAACGATTCACATATTGTGATTAATTGCATTTTGACATATAGTACTGAGCAAAAGTTTTAGGTCACCATTAGATTTGTTGTATTAGCAATGGTATAACAACCAGATATAATAATTACGTTTCAGTCTCCTTAAGATACAAACTGACAATGTGTATACTAAATAAACACACACACACAGACACACACGCTCGCTCAAATAACAAAATAGATTCTGCAGGAATAGTCTGTATTAAGTGTGCCACCATGAAAAAGTTTTCTTGACTTCTACCCCTCAAAGTTCTATCGCTAGAGGAGGTCACACCAAATACTTGCCACTGTAGCCTATAAAAATAGTTTTAACTGTTTTTAAAAACGACCTTTTTCCCAGTTTAATACAATATAAACATTTAGTGCATTTTCTGGTTGTGTTTTAATAAAGAGACTGAGAAAAAATACATATGGTCATTATAGTATTGTTAAAACAACTAATCTAATGGTGGCCAAGACTTTTGTACAGTACTGCAAAAATAGTTCCTCCATTAAAAAGCATTCCATGAC
Organism: Parotocinclus spilosoma; assembly: GCA_033117975.1. Taxonomy (NCBI): domain Eukaryota; kingdom Metazoa; phylum Chordata; class Actinopteri; order Siluriformes; family Loricariidae; genus Parotocinclus; species Parotocinclus spilosoma. The sequence continues at coordinate 2,300 of JAVSBV010007224.1, forward strand.
CAGACAAGTTGACTGTATATGCTTTAACAGAACACATTTATTCCTTGAAAATACTCCACTCATTTTCTTTTCATCATGTCTCATCTTGTTTGATACAGCACAACATTTCATTACAGCTTCTATTAAGGAAGGCCACAATTTCATCTTGTCATAAATTAATTCACCCTCACTGAATATTCACTCAGTAGTTCTTGTGTATGAGTAGCAAGTTGTAATGCGGGGGGGAAAGTTTATCTGCATTTTCTACAATATTTTTGAACATTAGCCTTGTGAGTACAGATATCTGCCCTATTTTATTATTCTAAAATAAATCTGTGACTCAAGCTTTACTGCCTTATCTTATATATGGCCTTAAGACCCCTATTAATAACCTTACAGACCTTCCACAGGGCTTTCATTAAAATTGCAAAGACATATTAGGAGAGCCAAACAGTCCTTCTATATGGTTCATAACGTATTTACAAATATCCAGATTTCATCAGATAAACTCGTTATTTTTTTCCTCCTCCCGGCTTCATCACAGCATGAAAAGCATGAGTAATTCCTAATTATAATACATTAAGTACACAGAAATTAAGAGAAACACATTTATTTTACCATTAGCTTTTCTTACAGAAAAGACGTTTGTTCTCAGCTTTGCAGGCAAAGATCTGAAGGCGATTTCCAAATCCTTTATAAGATCAGACAATAAGTGGCTGAAAAGATGGACTTTTTTTCTACGCCGCAGACCTCAGCGAACCCGAACTGTATTTCATGTAAATCCAAGCTAATGAGATTTAAGTTCATGAGGATGCATTAGACTAAATCACGCATATCATGTAACAGAGCTTACAATGCCTACATAGCAGTAATCAGACCTCAGATCTCCAGCAGCTGCTCGTTCTGGATGTTGTTCTGGAACAATGTGTATTGCTTAAAGTGATGCAAGTAATACATGATATGTAGGATATAAACGGTACACATTACACTCTTCTGTAAATTTGATTTACGATGGATTTGTTAGAGCGTAACCCGATCAAAAAACGGGGACTACCTGCTATAGATGAACTGACTGTAAGATTGAAGCTTTCGCTTCTAAAACAGCTTCATTAAATTCACCTGTATGATTTCTGTACTTGAGCAGCATCTCTGGTGCACAGGAAATGAGACTAAGACTGTAAATACCAATAGTACAGCGATAAGATGACACATTAAAACAATCAGTAGAGAAAAATCAGTCAAATCTGTAAAGACAGTTCAGCTCAAAGTTGTTCAGATCAAAAGATTTATTACACCATCTTTTTGTGCTGTCATACAAGCACCAATGTTTGGCGGTGAGGTTTTGTACAGTACTTCCACTGTGCAAAATCACACCATTAGATTGTTGTTTTAGCAGTGCTATAATGGCCATAAATAAAATACCGTTGACGATTGGACCCAAAATTTCAAACTTGGATTCGGCTCTCCATGATACTCTATTCAACTGATCATTCTAATCTTTGTGAGCTTTAGCATATCCTTATCCTTTTCACTCTGTTCTCCTTTTTAAAATGTGTTTCTGGGGTGCTACCTTTCCAAAGGGACCATACCTAATTAAGTTTCTTCACACTGTAGAATGGTCAACTTGGCTATCCCGATGAAGCTGCCAGATGCTTCTATTACTCAACTGGAAGGAGAGGTCACACTAAACATTGTATCATACAGAAGTTGTTTTGAGATTTTTTAAGGTTTATGTTTTTAATAACGGCATACAATTTTCCTGTATTTTTCTGATTGCATTCCAATAAAGAGACTACAGTTCTACACATATGACCATTATACCATTGCAATGGTATTTGGTATGTGTATGGTATAAACAATGGTATGTCTAACAGCAACACTTCAGTTACTTTTGAACAGTATTGTATATGGGATGAAGATCTGTATCAGATCCTGTGCTCCCCATATGAAGTGGGTTCAACAGGTCATGTGTTTTAGTTACATTTATGGCATTTAGCATATGCCCTTATCCAGAGCAACTTACAATTGATACTTACAATTGTGGGTCAAGGGTCTTGCTCAAGGACCCAACTGTGGCAGCCTGGGAGAGGTGGGATTTGAACCCACCTACCACAGTCCCACAGTGACTGCCAACTGGTCTGAATAAAGACTTTAATTATTTGATAATGATTTTTAAATGACTTTTTTATTTTAAATGTTGAATTTCAATATTTGTTGAGACTTATTTGTGTAAGTTGCTTCTGCTTAATTTTACCAAGTAAATGGCATTTGTACCTACGTGTCTGTCCTACTGTAAGTACTACTGCTTTGTTTATAAGTTAGTATTTCTGAGGCATTTATGTATCGTTTGCACACAGATTTCTTGTGAAAATAGCCTTTATATTTACATTACAGTAGCATAAAAAGACTATGGTAATGTCTGGTCAACGCCCATTTCAGTCCACATACCTGTACTTCTGTCCTATTCTTAGTTTGGTTTGTAAATGTTTTTGCATTGTTTGCAATTTATTTTTGTTTGTTTGACATTGATTTTAGCTTAACAAGGATCAGATTTGTTGCTACTGCATTGATTTAATTGTGTGAATAACTTTTGTCGTTTTTGTTATAGAACTGTTTATTATAGATCATTTTTAATTGCCATGGTAAATCTTTTTTTTTTAATGTATAAACATTTTGTTTATGTTTATTACTTCTACCTTGTTTATTGTTAGGTTTTTTTTAGTTACTTTTTGCTTTTGTGTAATAACTTTAGGGTATAAATCTTAAATGAACAACAAAACATGGTGATATGAGAAAATGGGCTGATATTCAAAACAAAAAATACTCAAAGTTAAATATATATAACTATTGTTCATCCACTCTTTTGCATCTCCACAATAACAATGCTGCATGTTATCAGCAACCTTCAGACATGGCACTAAAGATAAGTAGAATATAAAGAGATAAAAAAAACAATAAAAAAACAAATAAAATGGGAATTAACTTACTTTGGAAACTAGCAATGGATAAATCTCCTGGATGTCATGCAAATGAGAGTGAAAAAACAGGAGATCATTAGCAAAGAGACAAAAGCAGCTGGAAAGATTTGCATGTATTGTACAGAATAGCAATGACGTCAAGACCAAGGAGAAAAAAAATAGAAGTTCACGTTGTAAGGTCATGCATTAGAGTTTTGTTGCATACTGCGCAATTAAAGTGCTACAGTTCACCAGATCATCTTCAGGATGTTAAAACCACAAAAAAAGGCTGGACAACACAGCCAAGCTGAGCAATTAGAGCATGATACAACCTCAAGTCAGATTTAAGATTGGATGATACGGAAATAAAAATTTAAAAAAGCCTCAGTATGTGATGATCACTTCATTTAATTTGTTAATACACCTATTCCTGCATTTCAGACCTGCTACACATTCCAAAAAAGTTTTAATTGGGCCATAGAGCTAGTAAAGAATTAAGAAAACAAACTAATGATTTCATTTTATGTGATCCGTCAACAGGTGATTCTAATCGTGATTTGGTACAAAGCAGGATCCAAAAATGTCCAAGAAGAGTCTTCAACGAGCAAAAACAGTCAGAGGATCTCCAGTTTGTCAGCAAAGGTGTAAGAAAATGAAACGATGATGACGGATCTGCATATTTCTTCCCCTACAATGCATAATATCATTGTACAATACAAGGAATCAGGAGGAATTTCAGTGTGTAAAAGCCAAGTACCCAAGCTTAATCTGAACACCTGTGATCTCTGCATCAAGAACCACCATTCAGCAATAGCTGATAGAACCACATGGGCAAGAGATTACTTTATCAAACCTTTATCAAGCACTACAATATGGAATTAAATTCACAAGTGCCACTTAACTGCCTAAAACAGAAGCATCATGTTAACCATGAACAGAGGTGGTGTAAACCTCTTTGGCCTCTGAAGCATCTAGTATAATCCATCACACTTTGGAAATGTGCACTGTGCTCAGATTAATCAGTATTCCAAATTTTTTTCTTTTTTAAAAATGGACGCCATGTGCTCCAGACCATAGACGACAAGGACCATCCAGACTAATATCAGCAACAAATCCAAAAGCCAGGGTCTGTCATGGTATTTGCCTGTTGCTTAAAAAACAATGAGATATCTCAGATTTATACTGTCTGCAATGAAATAGAAGTCTAATTAAATCTAAGAAACACTGTGTTTTTATATGTTTTTTAAAACCTGTCCCAACTTTCTCTGATTGGGGTTATGCATGTACTCTAACGTTTATGTCATCTCAGACAGTAAGCCAAAAAATATCTAATGTTATTTTGTAATGTCAACTTGATTTAATTTGTTAATAGACATCTATTCCTGCAAAAGCAGTTTACCTGCATTTTTGATCCTGTTCCAACTTTGTGTGATTTGTGTTTGCATAATAACTAAAAATGTTCTTACTTTAAATTTGCTAATTTTCACTGTGGTTCCCATCTAGTGTTAAATCAAACGTTTTTGGTAGTGATGAATAGGTCTGATGTTTTCTAAGCAAACAATCTACAGAGAAAGAGCAAGGAACATCTGGGACATCCTTTTCCACACAACAAAATGGGAAATGTGTTACAGCACTCAATATGACTCAGCCCTAGGTGATGATATGCTGCAGGCTCTGCAATAATGACAGCATCCGGTATATCAAAAATCAATACGGCCGGACTTTCATTTCTCATTTCATTTCCGAGTGCCAGGCAAACAACATCCTAAAAATATTGCCTGGAATTTATGTTGAACATAAATAATTCCTGTTTACCAAGAATCACAAATGAAGTTATCACCTTGACAGATGGTACTTACTCAGTCACACAAATGGTGAGGATGTGTGTCTCAGACAAGCAGTTTGAAACATGCTTCCCACACATATAGACAAAAACACATTAATATGATATAATATCTAAAATTATAATGTTCATAAGCCATTCATATTGCACATACTCATCAGACATAATATTAGATACAACTGCTTATTATCTAAAATATATAATCTATCACATTTAAGGGAGTTTGAACATAGTACGATTGTTGGAGAAAATATCTAGTGAGGGAAGTTTTGTGGGTGAAAATGCTTTCTTTGAGGAGAATTAACAGTTTAAATCGAGCAGAATGGCAACAGTAACTCAAATAACCATGCCGTTCTCAGTGGGGAACCACACATCAGAGGGGGACCGTTAGGCTTTGTCTGATCTGAGGTGCTCAGAGTTTGTCAAAATAAAATTTGCACATGTTAAATAAAGGCACAGCTTTTTTTTAGATCCCCGTAGGGCTGGGAAGTGCTCACACAGAGCATTATTAACCAAAAGGGTTTCTGACACCTGCTTATATGCCCTGTTACTCTGCCCTGTGACAGCACATCAGTATAAACACAGGAGCGCAATTGTGTGCTTTCACATGTCAGGCACACAAGATAACATGCAGTTTAACCTTTTCCTAGCACACTACTTTTAACGATTTAAAAGTGCTTTGTGATTTAAAGGGGACTTTATTTACACATCAACAAACAATCCAATAATGGCTCCAGCATTATGCAAGCCAATTGCTTAGTCAGCCATTTCTGTGCTGATGCATGATGTAATGGACCACACAACAGCCCGTCTTTGCATCGCAGTAGTCGATTGAAGCACAACCCATGATAAACATTTTAAAAAGCAGAAATCTGCTGGAGCGCAGAGCGACACTAATGTAAAGAGGTAAGGTTAAGGCTTCATAGAAACCGATGTCAGTGCAGAGACGTTCTGCTAAGTGCAGTGCTGTCAATAAAGATGACTGAACTCTGGCTTGAGTGACTGGATTGCAAGGCGTGCCGGGTGCAGCCATAATACACTTCAGTACATTTCAATTTGACTCTCTTCCATCTCACCATTTACATTTAGACCATGTTGCAGTGGCTTTTTAGGAAGTTTACCAAATGAAGTTTAAGAAATCTGAACAATGGGTTAAGAACTTCCAGCCTTATATTTGGCAATATAGAGTCTTTCATGTACAGCCTTAGATCAACTTACACCTGAGAAGATCTTGCAATGTACAATCCAAGCAACTGTGCGTTCAGAGCCTGGCTCAAGAGCCCAACAGTAGCAGATTGCCTGTATGGGGTTTGAACCCTGGACCCCAAACTGAGCCATAGTCCAGAACCTTAACTGCTGTGCCACCAAACCTATACTTGCTGTATTGCCCTTTTTTACATGAAAATGTAGAATTATATTTTTCTGTCATACAATTTTGCTTATTTGCATTTTGGCTACACACACTACATACATATTTTTATTTAAAAATCCCTTCTACTACTCAGTCCAACTATTTTTTCATCCTTCATTCCTCTTCTAACTTGTTTCGTTCCACAAGTTCATCCTTTCAAAAGCACCTTAACAAACATGGTGAATTATTTGTCTTACCATGCACTAGAAGTAATAGAATTCTCAAGCAACATTCATTTTTATTCTGATGCCATCAAAATCACTGCAGTTGATATCAATTAGCCTGGACTGTAATGGACTGTTTGAACCTGAAGAATTGTATAATGGTCTGATGAAGGGGTTGACTTTATGTATCCAATGCAAGTATTTTACCAATTGCATTTCAATAACTGGTCAGATCAGATACTGAGGGTTATTATGTTTAATTCAGCAGAAGTTGATGCTTTTCAAAACTGGAGAACCCCATAAAGTACTGAGCAAAACCCGAGGCCATTAGATGAGAAATATCATTGTTTTCCCAGTGGCTTAAAGGTCATATTTAATTATTAATAAGTCTCTTTTTTAGAACACAACCAGACAATGCAGGAAATTTGTATTTAAGAACTAAAGGAAGTTCTACAGTCTAAAGGAGCTTGATTAGGAATGGTCTTTTTGTTAGGGTAGCAGCCAAAAAACACTTTTAGAGACAGGGAACAGTGTGAAAATGCTAAGATATGCTAAAGCTTACAAAAATTGGAATAAAAATCAGTGGAAAAAAGGATTATGTAGTGACAAATCTTGGCACAAAAAATTAGTTTACAATTTCCGAGTTAAATTGTCAACAATGTGTTATATATATAGTAAATACGCCACGGCTAAAACAACAAATCTAATGGTGGCCTAATACATTTGCACATTACTGTTTGTTCACATATAACCGCCTAATTTTACTGACCAGCCATAAAAGGGCAGAGTGTGTGATTAAGAGGTGATCTGGCAAGCAACTCTGTGCTATTCACCAGAATGAGTTTACAGACTGAACAACAGCAATACAGTCGATTCCGGTTAATGGGACCACATCGGGACGCGATCGTTTTGGTCCTGCCCTATGCCCTATGTTACAAGACAGGACATGCTATGTAACATATTAAATGTTTATTAAACCTTTATTGTGTGATTTACACATATAACGAACGTACAAACAACAACTACTGTTACTTACCTACTTTGTTCATTGAAAAATACATTTGCAAACAAGTTTTTCGAAACGATCCACAACCCAATGTATAGGAACTCAGCATGCGAAGCATAATACTGTCAAAAATAAGTTCCAGTCAGCATTTGAAGAACTTATCCAGTGTGACCTGACGCGCTTTAGCTGTGGATAAGTAGCGACTTGTGGCTACTTTTATGTAGTAAATGGAAATGTAAGGCAAAGACCTGTAGGTGGCAGTAGAGGGCTGGGGAGAAACTCAGGAGCGTTGTAGTGATGCCAGAGACCAAGAGTTTCTTAGGTAACCACGGATATTATATATTTCTTATTCGCTGTCACGTTCTTTGGTCCAAATAAGCGAATAACATTCCACGTATATAATAGGATTTGGTCCAAATAAGTGGCTGGTCCCATTAACCGGAATCGACTGTATCACCTTATTTTTGTGAGCAGTGTAATACATGGGTGATCCCAGTTCACCTCTGCAAGTTAAGCATGTTTAAAGGAAATGTTTACAGCACCCAATTACCAGAGAATACATTTTGTCGTCCTGTACAATTTATTCAAGTCTTTCTAAAAATATACAAGGTACAAAAAATACAAAAAATAATTTGTATACAATATACGTGAGCGTCATTGACTATAAAACAGACATTGGTATAAAACAGAAGTATTGCCATATGAAGGTGTTTGAACTCAAAAGCAAGTCTCTTTTGACTCTCGGAGCTCTAACAGGGGCGGCTGGAAGGAGAGGATCTCGGTAAAGGTGTGACCTGTCGAAGAAGGACAAGATGGTCAATTTCACAGATTGCCATTGGTTCTAGATTGTACACGACTGTGCAAAAGTCTCAGGACACCATTAGATTAGAATTATTTGTTTTAGCAATGGTATAATGACCATATAACATCGATGATTAAACTCAGATTCTCCCCATAATACTCTTTTTCACTGATCTAATCCAATCTAAAGACTTCCATCTGTAGCATGTAGAAATTGGTTTGTTTGTTTTTTCAGGGTTTTTTTAAGGTTTTAATTGTTTTTAAGATTTTCTTTTTCAATTTTGTAATACTAAGAATCAATCTTGTGTATTTTCAATAAAGACTATTGCTGTATTACAATAATGAGAGTGAGAAATCATTAGATATGGCCATTATATCACTGTTATAACCGCATTATACTGTGCAAAAGTCTTAGGCCACCATAAGATTAGATTGAACACAGTACTGGATCTCCCCTTTCAGGCTCTTTGTCATGAATCAGTTTGTCTCTTCCCAGCTCACCCCAACCTTTGGCCCACCCTTACGTTTCCATTGCTCCAGAGGCAGGTCTGTGTTGTCCATGGAGTGGTCATAGGGCAAAGCCTCCGTCTCCTCTTCAGGCTCTCGAAAGTCAGCAAACATAGGAAGCTCCATTGCCATAGCAGCACTTACTCGCCTGTCCGGGTCCAGAACCAGCATCTTATCCATAGCACTCACCACTGACAGATGGACAGACACACATTAGGAGACTTTTCTCGAATCAAAAGAAGGTAGTTCTTATTAAATGGCGTGTAATTACACTCCTACCATCTGAGCTGGCTTTAAAAAAAATGGAGTGCAAGTCTTTCTTGGGGACTTTGGGCAGACTTCGAATGTAGTTTTTAGCCTGGAAAAGGGGATCAGCGTGTCAGTAGCATCAATGACGTATGCAGTATACATCGATCAGCCAAGATCAACCACCTGGTGTTTAACAATGCCATCATTTCCCTTAATAAATGGTGCAGTTGTGAACAATGACCATGGGATGAACCAGAAAACATGATTTATTAAACCAGACGAACTTCTTCCATTGCCTCAACATCCAATGTCAACGTCCAGTTGCCTCGCATGGCCATAATGCCATTTGTCCATTAGGGACTGCGGTAGCCTAACGGTCCACATACTGGACTCTGGACCTGATGGTCCAGGGTTCAAATCCAACATCCCCCGAAGCTGCCACAGTTGGGTCCTTGAGCAAGGCCCTTAACCACCATTGCTTGAATTGTAAGACTGTATAAGTTGTAAGACGCTCTGGATAAGGGCGTCTGCTAAATGCGGTAAATGTAATGGGCAGCTTAATAGTGGACAGGGGTTAGCATGGTGAGCACTCTGTAACTAGGCAGTGCCATACACGACAGGATGCTGCACTGTGTGTGGCAACCATTCCCATCTGGAGGTATCTCTCCATTCTGACCAAACGGGATGGGATTTGTTGCGTTCACACATCATTGAGTCTTGGTTTCCAACACCCTGTTGAACGATTTTAGGTACGTCCCTGTACGGCAACTGTCTGTGGGTAATCGCTGAAGCTGGGGGACTCGAGTCCAATGACTTGGCTTATAAAACACTCGACTTTTGACTTGGTAATTGTGACTGAGACTTGACCCGGATTTGAGACTAAAAATCCGATTTTTCATTTAAAAAAATCAGATTATATATTTAGGTATTAAGAACTAGGGCATTTTAGTAGAAACCTGATTAGGTGATTTCTGTTTCAACACAAACAAACCTGGCAACCTATCAGAATGCACTAAACCAGCAGAAACAAAGGTACAAAGAAACTTGTAACACGGAAACAGCTATTCCCCAAATCCTGAAGTTTGGGTTCAAAGATTATGTTGTTGATTAAATTAGTAAAAGAGAACAGCAAACATCAGAGGCACATCCACCATGGCATCAAACTTCACCTGTCATCCAAAAAAAAGGATGTGACTGTGGGTTTTTGCCTAGTCAAGCATTACTACCAAAGATAAAGTTAAGTTTAACATATGTTAGATTTCGCTTTGAAGTCAAGTCAAGTCAGATAAATTTCTATAGGGCTTTTTATAGTGGTGCAATTGAGCAAGCCTAGGGTGACAGTGGAAAGGAAAAACTACCTAAATGTAGAAGGAAGAAACCTTGGGAGGACCAAGACTCAAAAAGGAACCCGTCCTCCTTATGCGGTATAGATGTTAACTGAAATAGTTAAGTTTGTATCTATTATAAAATTAAGCGCATAATAACAATTAAATTAAATGA
>JAVSBV010007244.1:0-12716 GCA_033117975.1 Parotocinclus spilosoma
ACCCCATTGGCAGATTTATTTGCTTAATATAAGCATTTAGATCAAATTTTTTATACATATTATCTAGTTTTTGGAAAGGTATTTTTTGCAGTTCAGTGATTAGTTCATTTATAATTACTGCTTTGTTTGTAAGTGATCTAATGTTAAGTAATCCTAGCTTAAGTTTAAGATGATTATTTCTATAGGGACTATCTGTGTTTATCCTAATAAGGTTATTAAAGCAAACTTTTTGGGTGCATTTACAGTGGCTTGCAAAAGTATTCATCCCCCTTGCACTTTTCAATCTTTGGCCACATTTTAGGCTTAAAACATAAAGATATCAAATTCTAATTTTTTGTGAAGAATCAACAACAACTGCGACACAATCGTAAAGTGGAACGAAATTTATTGGATATTTTTAACTTTTTTAACAAATAAAAAACGTAAAAATTGGGGGATGAATTAGGATTATTCATAGGATTTGGATACAAAAAAAGTTCCCACGCTTTAGACATCTCAAGGAGCACTTTGCACACGATCATATTGAAATGGAGGGAGTATTAGACCACTGAAAATCTACCACGACCCTCTAAACTTTTAGCTCAAACAAGGAGAAAACTGATCAGAGCCAAGAGGCCCATGATCACTCTGGATGAACTGCAGAGATATACAACTGAGGTGGGAGACTCTGTCCATAGGACAACAATCAGTCGTACACTGCACAGATCTGGCCTTGATGGAAGAGTGGCAAGAAGAAAGCCATTTCTCAAGGATATCCAACAGAGCTCATCACCCTGAACACACCATCCCCACTGTCAAACATGGTGGTGGCAGCATCATGGTTTGGACCTGCTTTTCTTCAGCAGGGACAGGGAAGATGGTTAAAATTGATGGGAAGATGGATGGAGCCAAATACAGGACCATTCTGGAAGAAAACCTGTTGGAGTCTGCAAAAGACCTGAGACTGGAACAGAACAGAGATTTAGATCTTCCAACAAAACAATGATTCAAAACATAAAGCAAAATCTACAATGGAATGGTTCACAAATAAACTTATCCAGGTGTTGGAATGGCCAAGTGAAAGTCCAGACCTGAATCCATCGAGAATTTGTGAAAAGAGCTGAAAACTGTTGTTCACAAACACTCTCCATCCAACCTCAGTGAACTCGAGCTGTTTTGCAAGGAAGAATGAGCAAAAATCTCATTAGCTTAATGTGCAAAACTGATAGACGTACCCCAAGTGACTTGCAGCTGTAAACGTAGCAAAAGGTGGCGCTACAAATACAAGTATCTAATAAATTTCGTACCACTTCACGATTGTGTCCCACTTGTTGATGATTCTTCACAAAAAAATAAAATTTGATATCTATATGTTTGAAGCCTGAAATGTGGCAAAAGGTTGAAAAGTTCAAGGGGATGTACATATATATGTCATATTGTTATATACAGTTATTGCATGTTATTTAGATATTACACTACACATTAGTGGATATTAGACAGTGGGAGTAATAATATTTCACAGTATACTGATATTGCACAGTAATGAAGGTTAGAAGTGTTGTCATTAGTATTAGTATTGGTAATAGTATAGTAATAGTATTAAATAAATATTCCACATTAGGTAGGTAAGAAGTCCAGGGTGTTGGGAGGGTAGACTATTAAATCAGTACATTTGTGAGTTCAGAGTGGTAATGGCTTTCAGGGAAAAAAACTGTTCTGAATCTGTTTGTCCTTGTTCTGATGCAAATAATATTTAAATTACAATGTACAATTAACTTAATATGCTGAAGATAGTTAAAAAAGAATAAAGATAGTTAAGTAAATAAGTAATATGCAATAAGAAAAATTAATCATTTGCAAATGGTGCATGATATAAAAGCAACATAAAGTGGCTAAGTGACTGTGTTTGGGCATATTGGTGCATTTCCATTAAGTGTTTAGTTTTCGAGTAAAAACTCCTCCTCAGTCTCTCTGTTCTGGCCCTGATGGAACAAAGACGTTTTCCTGAGGGTAGCCATTCAAACAGATAATGATTTGGGTGGTGAATGTCCTTAATAATCCGATTGCCCAACGCCCTACACCGCCTGGAGTAAATATCCTTTTGGCAGTGCAGTCCTGGCAATGCGCTCAGAGCATTGGATTACTCTTTATAGGCTTTTCTTGTACTGAGAGCTGCAATTTCCAAACCAAATCAGAACAGAACAGGTGGTAATAATAATAATGATATTATTTATGTATTATTCTTTTTTTTTGTGTGTTTTCATTACCATTTGGTTAGTTTGTCTAAGTATATTTCCTCCCTCAATAGTGACATATATTAAATTAAATAATAATGTTTCAATAGTCCTCTGAATGGGAGCAGGGATATATTATTTAATAAAACAACAACAATCAGTTGGACAAAATGGCACTCTGTCAAGTCAAATGTATTTTATAGAGTGTTTTACTTAACATTGCAAAAATTTAGGGGTTGTGCAGAAGGTGGCACGATGTCCTCACTTCCGCAGAGTTTGAACATGCGGGTTCAGGGAAGTTTATTTTTAACTGTCTGGGGTTATTTTTATACCACATGCAGTGTGTGTTGAGTATTTGTAGCAAACCACTACAACATTCATGCATTCATTCACTTTCTTATCCGCTTAATCCTGGATAGTGTTCAAAATAAGTAAAATATTTAATACCCGTGATGTTTTCACATTTAACCATTTCACATTTTTTTTCCCAAACATAATCTAAAATTAAACTAAAATATCTAAAAAATGATCAATGATCAATATATTCACACACATTGTGTGTAACACAATGAAGAACCATTTGGGAGCCAAACTCAGAGTCACTTCAGTAAGAAGAGCCAGATTCACATTCACAGAATGACAAGAATGATATATTGTACATTGTAGGATTAGTTGTAAGTCTATCTGGATAAGAATGTCTGATAGAATGACTTAACGGACAATGGTAAATATGCTGGCTGACAGTTGGAAAATTTGAGCTGTATCTTGTCCTAACTGATTCTCTTGATGGAACTCCATGTATGGACAGATTAACGATTGTTATCTGGCGTTCCAGTGCTTTGAGGAACACTGGGTCAAGTGCTTGCATTTTTGGGTTGCTCTGACTACCATGACTGCAGCATCTATATTTGTACCATAGATAATGCAGGGAATTTGCTGATAGGGCTGTGTTAAACACACTGACAGAGATGACATAAGGGAAGTCTCTCTTATAGATTCCACTCCATGGATGGCAAGTTGGCAACCTCTTTCCTGTGCTGGTGAGAGCTAAGAAATCTTGCTTCCTCTCTCCACTGTCCAACCATGAATGTTTAAACATGACATGATTTACTAATCAATCATGTAATTTTATTAGGGGGCGAGGAAGGCATTCATCTAGACTTGTTCTCTGTTTTGGCTCCTAAGCGGTGGAATGAACCCTCAGTGTTCAACAGCTGTGTCTCTGGCTATCTTCAAACGCTATTTGAAGACCCATTTACTCCGCAGTTACCTCAACTAACCCCTATCCTTCTCCTCCCCACACCAACCTTTACAGTTTCAAAAGTGTATTCTTGTTTGGATTCCTGATTATTAGGAATATATTATGTTACTGATGTTTTTAAAGCACATTTGTAAGTCGCTCTGGACAGGGGCATTTGCTAAATAATGTAAATGTAAATAATAATTAGCAGGATTCTGTGAGCAGGAACCCCCCAACTGCAGTGCCCATGGTTGAACCCCACATGTTTACATCTACGACCTCGCTATCTCCATTTGTCCCTTTAACCATGGGTTTAATTAACGGCCATTTGATCAGGTTCAGGTACAGTGAAAACCACTGACTACAGTAGGTGATGAACCAGACTCAAAACAACAGTGACAGCATAGTTTGTGGTGTTTTCAAAGAACTAAATGTAAATGAAACCGGTAACATGTAACTTAAAAAGATGAAGTGATCTGTAGCAGAACATAAACACACAAATGTTTTTTGCTGGAAAGGTAAAATGATTTTATTCTTCTAATAATCTAATCAGAGCTATATATTGCTAAAATACTGCACTCAGCCAAGGAACCTGCACAAGAAATAAGGCGCATTTCAGTCAAAAAATGTTTAATTTACAAAAAATACCTACACAAACACTATGCAGATCCCAGTCAGAAATGGGATGTGTCTGTCAAGTCCATGCACTGTTTAAAACTCCTTCAGACTTGAGTGAAATAAAGGTGAATATTCCAATGTTTCCTGAGTATCTGAAAACATAATAAAAAAACCTTGTAGGCATGACTCAGATTAGTCCTACACATATAAACCCCAATCATCACAGATGTCTGCAGGCAGCTGGGCACAGGGAACAAAGCATATCTAAACAGGTAGTTATATTCGAGGAGAGGTGTCATTTAAAGTTTGGGCATCCTGGCAACGTTGAGCCGTATTGCTACACATGAGGCCCCGGAAGCGTAGCGCATCTCTCTTAACATCCCACTCCACTGCTTCTTCTCCTCCTCATATCTGAAAACAGACACAGAAAAAGAGTCTCATCAGTGAAATATTTAATTAAACTTTTTAATATTTCACATAATTTTTTTTTAAATGAAAGGTATTTACTTACTGCCATATATCTGTGATTTCCGATGGACCAACTTCTTTGTTCTCCAGCTCCACAATGGCAAAGCCTCCAACAGCGAAGAGATTTCCTCCACTGCTCAGCAGGTTAACTGAACTGCGCTCCTGAGGAAACTCCGTAAACACGTCCCACCTAGACCATGGGATACAGCAGTCCTCAACTTAATACATCTATATATATATAATTCATGTAGTATTTCACAAAGGAGCAAGTAAAATTTGAATTGAAAAGTGAAAATTCAAACAACCGGTAAGAAGTTTTGGTGTGAGCGCTAATGTTTTTAGTGTACTAAAAAATGACTTTATAATGACAGTGAATTCATACTTATTAGTGCTAAAGTCGTAGCTTTCAGAGGTGGCAATCAGTCCCTCCTCATTCACTCCTCCGGTCACAATGAGTTTGCCTTTGTGTACTACAGAACCAAACATGGCCCTGGGTGTCTTCATCCCGGCGAGCTCCCTCCACTCTGACTGCTTGTGGTTATACACAAACAACTTGTTTATAGCTTTACTGAAAGAAAAAGATACAAAAAAACAAATACATTTAACTTTACAAAACGTCACAAACTTTAGCATCAGCTGAAGACAATTGAACACTTTAAAGGAGGCAGCTGACCAAATGCATGTCTTTGGAATGTGAGAGGAGACATGAGAACCTGGAGGAACCTCACACATACATGGGGAGAATATACAAACTCCACACAGATAGCCGTTAAGCCAAGACTTTAAAACAGGTCTCTGAAGCTGTGAGGTGACAGCGTTAATCAGTGCACCTTTTTCCCAACCTGGGGTTATTATTAGTGGTTTAATACACTAGCCATTAATGTTGAAATGTTATTATATCAATAATGTCAATAATAATAATAATAATAATAATAATAATAATAATAATAATAATAATAATAATAATAATAAAAATAATATATAAAAACATAAATAACAATGTTATTTGTAATATTAATACATGAATAGTAGTATTAGTAGCATTATTGCTGTCCTTCTCCTCCTACTACTGTTATTATTCTTATTCTTAATCTTAATTATTAATTCTTAATTATATCCTGTACAGCATTCTTCACCTATTGAAAAAATCTAAAGTAAGCTAAGAATGTTAGAAATGTCAAAATTGTATTGGTTTAGTAGTAATAATTATAATAATAACAATAATGCTAATAATAAGAATGATGAGGAGGATCCTATTACTATTAGTATTACTATTTATATTAGTTTTATCAATGTAGCAACTTGTAACTCTTCTTACCACATTTTGATTTTATATTACTGTTATCCTTCCAATGATTAATTATATATATTTGCTAACCCTTACAGTTTTAGATTTAGGAGACAAGACACAATTTTAAGAAACAAGTGTGAATAGCCTAGTTTGTTAGTAGAAACAATAAAATCGATGGTACCCGGACAGCTGCAAAAATCTACAGCACAGACACTTACTTGTCATCAGTCTTTCCCCCGATGGAGTAGACCAGATTGTTGTGTGATACCACCGAATGGCCATGAATACGCAAAGGAAGTTTCTTTGTCTCACTCCATTTTATCTTCCTGCAAATAAAAGAGTTTGATACATGACCAAATAACATTTTCAGAAACAGAGAAGGATTTGGATGGCAAAAATATCTCTAAAAATAGATCAATATGTATATAATCATACACACTTTTATAAGAGGAAAAGACAGACTGAAGAATCAACTAACAAAGCAATGAGTATAGATAATTGAATGTGCATAATCAGGGAAAAAAACTAGTTTACAGGTGTGTATCCCTTTGGTTTTCATTTTTTAATCCCTGAATCAATCCAGCTATCTATTCATGCATAAATCCAAAAACTATTTATCTAACTATTAACTATTTATAAATACTATTATTTATTTTTTCCATTTATTCATCCATAAATTCATCCTTCCATAAATGTAGCCCTCCATCTAAATCCAATCAGGTCATCCATCCATATATTAATCTTTTCATCCATTTAGTCATTTTTTTCATCCAACCATTCAACAATTCATTCATCCTTCCATGTCTGTCACATAACAACTATTCTTTTTTGAATAGAGTAAGAGAAAAACTGGTCAGAAACTCACTCTGTGTCGTAACACATAACAGAATCAAAAGATTCGTTGGTTTGTAGATCTTTACCAGCGATCACAAAAATCTGGTTACCACATTCACCCAACCCAAAGAGACATCTGGGACTCGGCATGGGGGGTAGTGCCATCCAATCAGTTGCAAGTGGGTCAAACTACAACAGAAAGGCATAAGCTACTGTAATATACAAAGTTTATTGATGTGAATTCATGTGATATCATCTTTGTGGAGTAATCAACATCACAGATCCTTATGCGCTTAACAGTAATTCTATGTGTTAGTGTGCTCTTTTTGTAAAACGATTGCATTAAATATTGGGTTAATTATTTTATTTTCTTATCTGTCTATTTTTTTTTCAAGGTCGCAGGAAAGCTGGTGCCAAACTGGCAGGTACAGCAACAGGGCACTAACCCATTGTTTGGCACACATGCTATAAGAACACTTTAGACAGACCAGTTCGCATAATATGCTTGTTTTTGGAATAGTGGAGGAAACCAGAGCCCACATATGCTGGCATAGGGAGAGCACGTAAAATTCATAGAGGTGGGGTCAGAGATTGGGATCGAACAGTGGAAGCTGGAAGCTGGAGCTGTGATGCAACCATTGTAATATATATATATATATATATAAAAACATACACTCACACCCTGTAGTGTGCAAAGGTTTTAAGCCATCATTACATTAGATATACAATTGTTTCAGCAAAGGGTTTTATCTTGCAGTCTCTTTACTCAAAAACAATTTGAAAAAAATCATAATTGTAGTGTAATATACTATTAACTTTTATCTTCTTAAAAAACATTTTCTATAGGCTATAGTGGCCAATATTTAGTGTGAGTTTAGTTTGCGTACCCTCCCTGTGTTTGTGTGGGTTTACTCCGGGTGCTCTGGTTTCCTCTCACATCCCAAAGAAATGCAGTAGGTTAATTGGCCACTTTAAATTGGCCAATCACTAGTGAGTTGATACAACCTTGTGTCTGTTGTGAATATAGTCATTGACGATGATGAGATTTTTAATAAACAAACAAACAAAAAAACCCATGAGCATATCAGAATGTAGCAGCTTCATTGGCATGTCAATTTGACCCTTTCACAGTCTAAAGAATCTTGGTCAGGAATGGTCTTTTTAGGAAGGGGAGACAGGGTGAAATGGCTTAAGATATACTAAATCTCACAAAGGGTAGAATAAAGATAAGTGGAAAAGAAATTGTAGAATATGTTACATATAGTCATTACAACATTGCTAAAACAACAGATCTAATTGAAGCCCAATACTTTTGCACAGTAATATACATTACTGACATTACAGAAACCAAGGGTGTCCCCTTAACAGTATGCTATACAACATTAATTTCCTAATATAACATTACACTAAACATATGGATTAAAAAAACGTGATTTGAATGTTGTGTGTTTTTAATTTAATTAAAATTACCTGGTAAAAATAGCACTGAAGAGGTGCCTCTTTGTTATCCTCATCGACAAACAGGCCGCCAATGATGTAGAGCTGGTTTTTGCTGGTACAGATGCTCACATGGTTCTTTGGCACTTGTTCCGCCATACCAGCAAGGAAGCATTCATTTTCTCCAACATCATATGCCACTGCGGCTGTGTCATTAATCATGAGGATCAGGTTGCGTCCGTACATTCCTAATCTACGATTATCATTCAGGTAACCTGGCAAGAGTTCTTCTTCTTCCTCCTCTCCATTGACCTCTCCTTCCTTATTCTCCTTCTTCATATCTGGTAATTTGCCCTTGTAGGCATCTCTGATGACCTGCAGCTTCTTCTGGAGCTCTGGGTCTGCTTTGATGATGGTATTTGTTTCTACCTTGTCCTTAAAGTACTTTTCAGGGATCAAACGGAAACGTATGCATTCAAACGCATCTCCGAGCGTTTTGGCTCTCTTCTCTTTGTCACCTTGGACCCATTTCATGAGGGCTTCATATACCGTTTCTTCCTTCTCTACATTTAGGACATCAGCACCAATCAGGGCAAAGAGTTCATGTGGTGCCAGCTGGAGGAACTCCTCTTCATTGGTGAGGGTCTCAAAACGTTCAGCGCTGAAATCCCTGGCAGCTATGGCCAACCGTGGGACATTGAGAACGAGGCCCAGGCGGAAGATTGCAAGGCAGTTAGATAGGGAAAGCTTCTTCTGGAGGTAGTTGACACACACAGTGAACACGGATGGGATTTGGAAACGGTTAGCGAGAGCAAAAATCTCCTGCACATTGCTATCTGTTAGCTCGATTTCAGCTGAGTAGAGATAATTCACAATCATGTCCAGGATGTTGGGATCTACATCATCTAAAGCCACCTCTTTCAGATCTTCCTTGACTTTGCCATCCTCTGAGAAAAATATATCTCTAAAGTACGGGCTGCATGCTGCCAGAATGAGCCGATGGCATGGGAAGCAACGGTCTCCCACCTTCAACGTGCAGTCCACAAACCTGTTCTCGTTCAGGAGTTCCCTCAGGCCATCCTGAAGCAGCGTGCTCTGGAAAAGACGCAGCTCTTCCTGTAAGGATTTAGGGTCCATTGTAAATGGAAATGGAAAATAAAATAAAGGAGCGAGAAATCGAAGGGAAGGTGGCTATGCTCTTGCTGCCACACCGTCCTGGCTAGAAAAGGACAGAGCAGCAAAAAGATTGCCAGTTGAAGAGCCTGTTATTTAATCTGCTAGCTCTAAATTTAACTTGCACCTTCACTCCCTCCCTACACTTGTACCCTCCATTCTCCCCCAACTATCCAGCCAAGCACTGCAGCTGTCACCTTAAAGCAGGCTGCACACATCTAAGCAAGGGTTAATACACAGTAACCAGAGCTGTACCCAACTGAATGGACAGTACAGTGGATGATTATGGTTGAACAATACAGGTTTTTTTGACCTATTAAATGGGTCAACATATATTTTTTCTGTTTTATATGTATTTCTGAATGACTAGACCTCTCAGATCATGGTGCCAGTGACAGTAAATAGCAGCTGAAACAGGTGACAGTTCTCAGCTGCCACACTGACGACTACTCACGGCTTCTCCCACACTTCCTTTTCTAAATGGTACCTTATTTTCCTTTGATTCCCTGTCCATTCTCATTATCGTTTAATTAAATATCTTAGTTTTGTATTACACATTTATAAAAAGAACAAATTTCCATAATTTGTGGTTTTAAGCATTTAAGCATTTTTAAGCATCTGCTTGAGGTTTATTTTTTAGGACAAAAAAAAGAAAAAATATTCATGCGAATAATATTCTGGAAGATAAATAGCATAACCCAATATATCCCAGACTCATATTTACCTAAGACTTTAGCACTCTATTGGCTTTAGTAGTTTGACAAATTAAAATGATATAAGCAAATTAATAAATGCTTTTACCCACTTCAGTCAATTTAGTCTTCTAATCATTATGTATATTACATTATTTGTATATATTCAGTACTGTGATTAAATTTTAGACCACCATTAGGTTAGATACACCATTGTTTTAGCAAGTGTTTTTGCCAAGTTGACTCTTTTACAGTCTGCAGAAGCTTGATCAGGAATGGTATTTTCTGGAAGTGTAGCAGCTAAGAAACCACTTTTTTGGAAGGGGAACGAAGAATGAAGACCCCAACCCCCAGTTCTTTGTACTAGCAGTGTAATATGGTACATTAGTCAGCTAACTGTATACTTCCATACACACAAGGTAAGACTGTGGTGGCCTAGTGGTTAAGGTACTGGACTATGGGCCAGAAGATCCAGGGTTCAATTCCAACCTCTGCCACAGTTGGGTCCCTGAGCAAGGCCCTTAATCCACAATTGCTTGGACTGTTAGACTGTATTAACTGTAAGTCACACTGGATAAGATTGTCTGCTAAATGACATAGGTGTAAATGTTGGAGATTGTGGAATGTGGAGATTTTGTTGGAGACTTTGACTGAGAAACACCATCCCTATATGAGGCCAATGAAATTTTGCCCAAACAAAATGAGGAGCATGCTGGAATATGAAGGATTTGGGTAAGTTTGATATTTTGCATGTTGAAATGATCTTCATTTCAATGGCTAAACCGTTTGTAGTTTAAACAGATTTCATAATTGCACACTTTCCTCCTTCATCAGAGGACATGAACAAAGAGAGACTGCTGAAGGAGCAAATACGCTATGAGAACCTACAGCAGGACTTTTGGATCCATGAAGGTGGAATTTGAGAAGAAGATCAAGGACATGGAGGAGAAGAATACCATTGTCATATGGGCTCTTGAAAAGGAAAATGGAAGGAAGTTGAAGGAAGAAGTTGTTGGAGATGAGTAAGGTCAGTTTTGGTACCAACCATGGACAAATCTTGAAGATGATCCCCAAATGTTAGCGATAAAGCTTGGCACCAGAAGAGGGCATCAGAGTTCAACATTTCGACAACATGATCAGTCCAAATGAAATCACTAGCTGATTTAACTTACCGTATATCCGGACACGTGCACTCAAACACTCTTCGAAACCCTTTCGTGGATCGTCGCCTGTTGATATGACCTGTATGAAATCACAATTATTTCATTTTGTTTACCTCAATATGTTGCAAGCCTAAAATTCACAAACAAATTAAAGAAAATGGACCAGACAAAATGCCTTCTGGGTTCATACTGTCACAGTAAAATGTGACACAGTAAACGTAAGTCACACTGCATTTTTACATTTTCCATACTGTTATAACATTAAGTAGCAACGTCATTGATTTGTGAGTTACTGTTACTGCAGAGTCAGAACCTTTTTTTTAAACAAAAAATGTATGCCTTTTACGTCATTATTATTAATGAGATGTTGATAAATCTTATAATACTAACAGATCGTAATGCGTTGTATAACTATTTACATGATCACTTTATAATCAGGTAAAAAATATCAGATAATGATTAAATTATTAGTGTGAACATACTTTATTTCTCTCCTTATTCCTTTACTCTCTTGCTCGAGATGTTTACACTACTCTCTTAAAGTTATATAACATTACATTACAGTTAGCAGACGCCCTTATCCATAGCGACTTACAATTCATACAGTTTTATAATCTTACAATCCAAGCAATGGATTAATGGCCTTGCTCAGGGACCCAACTTCCCACCCTCCTTAGCATTTATTTGTCACAAATCTAATCAGGTCCCATTATCTGTTCCTGTATTACAATTACTTACAACTGATGCCACTTACAATGTGCTTACTTCCAAGAAACTGTGAGTAAAATACCTTATGGGTCCAGCACTTTTATCATATAGGTGAATTATATATGAAAGCGTTGTGTAAAACAATGTAAAAGCTGGTGACCTTGCTCTAGTCCTGGCAATACCTTTAGGATTTATTAGTTGCATGCAGGTACAATTATCTGGAGACGACCAGTCAGGGGATTATCCCTTTCAATGCAACAGCAACTTCTGCTAATGACCCAGATCAACAAACGGATAAATCTCAGTAAAAAATCTGGTGAAACTTATTTATTTATTTAATGTTTGTAATCTGTATGTAATTACGTACATACAGATATTTAATGTTCAAATGAATAAACGTAATTGTTTTTTGCAATTATTCGCTCATTTTGAATTTGATGCCTGCAACACATTCTAAAAAATTTGGGACAGGGGCAACAAATGACTGGTTAAATTAAGGAATGCCCAAAGGTGAGTATTATGATTGGGTATAAAGGGAGCATCCCTAAAAGGCTCAGTGGTCCACAAGCAAGGATGGGGTGAGGTTCACAACTTTTTGAACAACTGCATAAGCAAAAAATCGAATACTTTAAGAACAATGTTTCTCATTGTGTAATTGCAAGGAATTTAGACATTTTATTCACATGGGCTCAGGTACTCTTCAGAAAACCATTGTCAGTGAACACAGTTTGTCCCTCCATTTACAAGTACAAGTAAAAACTGTACCATGCAACGCGAAAGCCATATATGTACAACACCCAGAAACACCACTGGCTTCTCTGGGCTCGAGCTCATCTGAGATGGACCCACACAAAGTGAAAAAGTGTCCTGTGGTCTGAT
>JAVSBV010007253.1:0-12716 GCA_033117975.1 Parotocinclus spilosoma
GAAAGAGATTAATTTAATACAATTTGGAATAAGGCTGTAACGCAACAAAATGTGGAAAAAGTGAAGCGCTGTGAATAATTTCCGGATGCACTGTATCACTTACTACTCAATCATGATAAACGAGTTTTCTTTGACTTTTTATTTGCTTTTGTGATGATCTGGTTTAGTGAAATAAAATAAAATGTTTATTTTTTAATACCTTTATATTCATTTTGAAATATCCCTTAATTTTTGCAAGCAGTGTTTATATTAGAATATTATTGTATAAACATACTTGAAAATGTAGCCTTTAACCATGAAAAGCTAAAGCCAAACATGTTTCTTACTTAAACAGATTATAAAGTATTTGAATGACACTGTAGATGACACTATCTTCACATATGGGTTTAATAATACACAAATCACTTGGAGGCTTCTGGACAGTGTGCAGCAGTCTGTACGTATTGATTATACATTATATTCCTTATTGAATTAAACAAAATGTTTCTGTTCATGAATGTATGTGAATAGATTAATCAGTAATACAATGCCCAGCTGGCTTTTATCAACTTTATGACTTGGTTTGTTATGAGTGTGTTTATCTCTAGGCAAAATGCTGCGGCAGACAGAATGCCAGCGACTGGAACACAAACATACTTATTCAGGTCAAGAACATGTCTGAGATTTACCCCTGCTCTTGTTTCAATGAAACCTGTCCTATAGTCCTGAAAAACGAGACGTTTCAGTTTGGAAATGGTTCAAACATCTACACAATGGTATTATAAAAAAAACATTTGCCACCTATTTTGCCTAGTCAGTTTCTTTTCTGCTTTTAATTACATGTATGCACCATTTAACAACTGTTAAAAGACGCTGACCAGCCATTACCTTTTTATGCTATTGTAATGTAAGTATTAAGGGTATTTTCAAAAGAAATTTAAAAATGGTACATTAATGTGTCAGAGTTATAACTGAAACACGAATGAAATGCTACCGTTGCATCTTTGATGCCACCACATTTTTAATGGCATCAAATTATCGAAAATAAGTACTCGCTGTGTAGGAGAAAGCCATAGCACATAAAAGGCTGGTATGATGGTACTGATACTTTTGTTTGACGGAAGCCAAAAATGTGTTTATATACAGTATTTCGAACAAGGAAGATGAGCAAGCTGAAACAGAGACTCCACAAGTGAATGTGAAGCAATTTATAACGTTTTAAGAGAGACAATGTACAAGTTGTGGGAGAACAAATGAGTACTGTATGCAATAAGACAGTCAAACACACAAACACAGGTAACGCACAAAAAAGTCTCTAAACACCGAGTTAGAACAATCTCTAGTCCAAATATACACTAAACGTGCAAGCAACCACATTGCTGATATGTAGTCACACACACACACACACACACACACACACACACACACACACACACACACACACACAAATTACAAAAATCTTTGGCTCTTAAACTCCTGCCTGTGTTTGTCTATCCACAGAATTGATTGGTTGTTGAGGGAACCAAATGTTTAAGAAGGCAACATCTGGAGTTAAAAGAAATACAACTTCTAAAAAAAATTCCATTTAAAATTTCTTATAATTTTTTAGACCTCAATCATTAAAGTGAACAGATGCTATTTGGATGGTCCTTAAATGGTGTATCCATGTACTGTATATGTGTAAATTACATTGTGTTTGCATTTTTATTGGTATGATCTTTCTGGAAACTCAGAAGGTATAATTTATTTGCTTTTTGGTTGCAGGGTTGTGGGGAGAAACTAAAGGACTGGTTTGAAACGAATGTACTTGTGATAGTAGGCATGGACGTTGGACTCATAGTCATTCAGGTATATATTCGGGAAAAAATAAAAGTAAAGTATTATTATTAGTATGAAGGTATTTTCAAATCCATACAATACAAAGTTATACAATACAATGTTTGTTGTCTTGTTCAGATTCTGCAGTTTGTCTTCGGTGTAATCATCTACCAGAACATTGGTCTTAAGATTAAAGAGCAACGCCCCAACAATCTTCTCAATGCAATGGAAGAAAACCCTGACGTTTGCAAAGAAGACATGGAGTACAGCAATGCTAACCCAGACAGTCATGACGAGTATAATCCACAACATACTGGACAGAATTTTCTCCAGTTTGATGGACAAATGACACAAGATCAGAGTAAAGATGCTGGACAGAGTAATGATCATTATCCATACAATCAGAGTAATCAGTATGAAGGGCAGGATAACCATCAGGATGGTAACCTAAACTACAGACAGACCTATGACACCAGATATAATCAGGACCATAATCAAAATAATGAATACAACCATAATTATGATTGTTACTAGCAATGGTTCATTATCCCTAAAAGTGTGGATATTTACAGAGCACACAAATCCCTGTGCTCTGTGTTCTCTTGAGATAAGCACCAAAGCTCGCTGGTAAATCATGCAAATGCAGGGTAAAAAAGGGTTAAAAAAACGTATTTACATGTTGTTTAAATACAGTAAACTGGAATAAATACAACAACAACCACATAAAGAACGATTACTTCACAGGATAGTTGCTAAATGCCTAAATATTACAGACACAAAAATAACCGAGACTGAATGGGCAATTCTGTAAGCCATATTTAAGCACTATTAAACATTACCAGATTTTATGTGAGGTCACATTAGTTCATCTCTTACATTTTCTCATGTTTTCATTTTAAAACAAAAACATTCAAGACTTGTATAGCAACATACCAAGAGGGATTTTAACTGCTCTGGAGATGAATAATGCCTTGGTCCTTAGTATGTAGTATGTGTTGCCATTATTTGTATTAGTTTATGTCTTTGTCTTTATTTATCCACCCATCTATATATTTCCGAAATGATTACTGCATTGTATTTAGTTTTTATAACAGTCTATATTATGAGGTTTTACTAACTTGGTACTTTAATTTAAAATGCAAAACATAATATATAACACAGCCTGACATATTGACTCTATACGAATATGAATTGCTATACTTTGGATTCAGTTTATTGTAGTTCACATCATCAGTACAAACCTTACAGCTTAATATAAAAATATTAAAAAGTACAAAAAAAAATAAAATACAAACCGTCAAGGTATAAAATAAAGTTTATAGTAAAGTACAATCAGTGAGATAAATACTGTCAAGTACACTGTATACTGCCAAGTTCCATTGAAAACAAATACTGTCTGAGGTGTTAAGAGTTAAAATAAGTGGTACATTATTCAAGGTTCACTCAGAATGGTAAACCAATCAATTGTATAACTTCTGTTAAATGTTATATGTGAATCAGCTGCAGTTTCAACACTGTAACCAATAAATATAATACACTGAAACAAATGTCACATACACTCATTTGGCTCTTTTATGACATTCAAATTATATTGCCATCTTTATCTGACATGAAACAAATATTTTTGTGAGTTAACATATTTTCCTCCATTCAGCATTGCAGTCTGACTCAGGAGGTGCGTGGATAATGTTAGCATCATATGCTCTTTATCAGTGGTGTCCGGAGTGTGAGAGCATGGGGTAATTGTGTCTTCTGTATAGCCTTGCTGTTTAGAATTGAGTTGGTGTGTGGAGAGTGGGTTTAGACCAAAGCATGACTAACGGCACTCAGTCCACCATAAAAGAGAACGTTCTAAAAAAAAGGCTCTTTGTAGAGAAATCCCCTTGCGGTCGATGATCATCAGTCAGCCATTACTGACCTCATATATTGTGAGTTGGAGGTCACACTTTATGACAATAGTGGACAGCGCTTACATTGTTGAGCTGAGAGAGAAAGAGAGCTGATGAGTCTTAGGGGAAGAAAAGGCATTCAGACTTCCTACACCTAAACCTGCCATTTTGGAAAGCTGGACACTCATTATACTGCTACTTCCAATAGCTTGCAGATTCTTATTGATAAGCCTGAGCTATAGAGATAATAATAATAATAAATGGAACATAATAAATAAATCATCTACTGCTTCAACACTGTACTTAGATTAGTCTGTGCTTGAGTCGTCAATGTAATTATACTATAGTGTAAATACAGGGCCAGCTGTACAGAGTAAAGCCATGAAAGATCGAGTGAAACAGACACACAAATTGGGAATTGAATTATGGGATGTGACTCATGTTAGTGTGACAGTCTCATGCCCTTTGACTTATTGTTTGTTGTCAGGAAAACAATCAGTGCTTTCTCCTCCTGCCAGAGATGTCTGTGGACAATTAAGTGTGTTTGTTAATGGCAGGGATAATCAGATGTCGCCTGCAATAGGGCTACTCTGCTTCTCTGAAATTAATACAATGGCAGAGTCTAGTTCATCTAGTTATGATGGTATTTAAACTATAGGATGTGGATGTGAGTATGTTTGGCATCCATGGACAAATGCAGCGCTTGTATACCTGTATCTGACTCTGTCTTTAAACAGTAGCATTGATGGTATTTTGAAACACTACTCATTATTATTTTTACATATAGCCCCCAGATTGAGAAACATCACAGATGCACGCAGTATGGGCAGTCTTTCAGTAACAGATAAATGGAAGTTTGACCATGACCACCAGAAACACTACATCCGTACACAAGATGACCCTGATTTTAATAACACAAGGGTGACACCTCTTCCCCCAGATAAGCACATCATCACTTACAAGCACAGCTGGTTGTCCTCTCGGCACCACAGTAATCAGAAAATGTAATGAACTCAGCCACATATCTTTCATATTCTATTCGGTTAGCCCAACTGATCATAAGGACAAGCATGGCCTCTGTTCTGTTATTTGTTACTATCCCGCAACAGTGGCTGAGTGAAGGATGCCTCAGCGCTGTGCACAAAAAAGCCATTTATGCTCCGTACCAAGGCCTGCAGCTTCAACAACTGTTCTCAAAGGCACGGACCTGCCGCAGGCATCACAGCGGATGTGCTTCAGAGAAATGCCTTCTTCAAAATCACCATGCTTCCTGCTTCGATGGGCTCACTGGTCCACCAAAGCGTTCCTCTAGAGTGAACAATTATGTTTTCAATTATGCCATCCTATGTTAGAATTCTTCAAAAATATCAGCCTATATAAGTAGGCTCACGAAGCCAAAATTCTTGTGAAGTCAGTAGTTTGGTATTCGTCAAAACATGGCCGGCTGTTTAAGCTCAAATAAGATCAAAGCTCAAAGATCTTGATTCTACATATTTTTTTCAGCTAACAAACATACAATCATAAGGTTTTGTGCAATTGTTTTCACCAGTGTCTGTGCAGAACCTTCTACAAGTGGGCTGTTCAACTCCATTGTTTTCACACTTTTTCATTCTGAGTGTTCCAATCTGTCGGATTAAACAGCTGTATCTTCAGCCTGACAAATATCCTGTTGAACCCTGAGGGGAGGATAGTAGAAAACAAAAGAAGGCATGTGTCAGGTCTTGCTTACAAATCAGGAATGATTGCTGGTTTTCCCATCATTTGAAGCCATCATACCTGTATTGATCTCTTAGGGAAATGGATTCATGGTCACTGTGTTCCTCTTGTCTGACAAAATCACTTTGAGCTTCTGTGCCATCAGTGCCAAATGATCTACCAGTGCCAGAGTCCCGTTTTTGCCATGCACAGAGCATTTTTCTGCAAAGCACCTACAAGTTTGGGAAAGTACAACTATAAAGTACATGAAAATCCAAATCTTATCATATTATCAGCATAGTGTGCAGAGAGAGACTTAACAGTTCGGAGAATGAGTACCAGTGCAGCAATACATGGAATGATGAGCAGTGCTACAACACTGGGAAGTGCTCTTTCAATCACTTGTCGATCTGTCAAGACATGAAAGAAATCCATTGCTTTAGTCACATTGGGGTCATGCACGGGCATGAAATTCAACATACTGTCTCATAAAGTAACGACTTAATTGTCACACAAGCCACTGTTTGATTACTGTGTATTTAATTAATAAAACTGGAATGTCGTAATCTGCATGTGTGTGCTTGTGTATACATCCAGTGCTCACCAGGTTTAACAAGCGATGTTTTAAAGGTGCGACAATGGGGAGGGGTACAATGAAACTGCTGAGGTGTTGTGGCAAACATTGTGAGAATTTCTTTGACATGGTCAAAATAGCGCTTTGTAGACCATCTTGCAGTTCGATAATGACATTTAAATGCCTGCATTGTCACTTCCTGGACAAGACACAAACATGTTTATTTGATCTAATACTACGTCTTGAAGTTTCTCATGAAAATAGCTAGACGATTGCATGACAAGTCTTGCAGCTTACCAGTTCTTCATTATCAATGGTAAAGCGAAGCCCCTGAAGCATGGTAATAAATATAGTAATATTTTCTCTGTTGGTGGAGAGGTTGCCAAACTTGAGGGCTAAGGTCTTCAGACTGCTCTCTACTGGATATAGATTCAGGTGAAGCCAGCACTGCCTTCCCTTAAACAACAGAAAAGAATGAGAAAGCATACTGTGAAAACTGTGAACAATCTACAGTCTACAGTAACATACTGTAGTACGTAACCATGTTAATGCCTTATTAGTAAATACAGTGGCAACTTTTTACTACAGTTTGGCACAGCACACAAGATTGCTTACAGGGGCCTTGTAACTACTGCCGATACTGGCTATTTAATTAGATAAAACCATATACGTTCAGTGTGTACATATCATACTAACTATAACCTAGTTGATACTGACTGTAACTTACTATAACGTAAGAACGCCACTGACCAGACATTATTTGGGACTATTCTGAGCACAGTAAAGGGTAACAAGTATAATACAAGTGAAGAATACAAGAATACAAGAATTGTCACTTCACAGAGAAACCTGGTTCGATCCTGACATTGGACTGTGTGGAGTTTGCATGTCTTCCTGGGAAGTCCAGTTTTCTCCCACATTCCAAAAACATGCATTAGGTAAACTGACTAGTTTTAATAAAACCTAGTACTTGCTATGAACAGGAAACAAACAAACTTAGCACAGCAGTGAAAGAGACATGATCATGATAGCATCTGAATTATGTGCAGTGTTGCTGAGGACCTTTAAACAATCACTGGCTACTAAGACACACCTAATGTACTTTTCTTGTCTGACACACCAAGTACATGTTGTACAGTTAAAATAGCTTAGCATTGAAGATTACTGTTAATCATTCTGTAACTCTGTCCTGCATAGTGTAATATCTGTCACACACTTTGTGCAGACTTAGAAGTAGTAACTTAGAGTAGTAAAATCAGGTTTGGAAGTAAGGAAAACACCTTCATATTTACAGCTAGGATATTTTTAAGATTAAAACATAATTATCTCACATTCTTTAGAAGAAGTCAGTTTCTGACTATATTCCGATAATAAACAAAACCATTCTCCTGAATGATTTAGTCCCAGGTTCAACAAACTCAATAGTTTCATGAAATATGAAAAAAGGAATTTAGCTTTCAGCGTGCCCTGATTGTTGTTCCTTACTTAAAGAGCCTTATTTAATCTCTTTAAATACCACAAAATCGTTTCAACACATTTGTATGCGTCTTGTTACAAGTTGTTGCGCAACAGATCTTTTCTGTTTTTTGTTATTGTTTTTTTTAAGTATGCAAAGTGAATGATGGTGCCTGTTTTCTAGACGCAACAAAGTACTGGCTAAAATAGTTTAACATTTTTCAATACATTTTAATCTAGTTCGTCCTAGTCAGGGTCATGGCAGCAGTTTAGGTGAAATACCAGGCCTTTGCAGGTCTGGTAGAGGTCACTTACACATACCCAGGTGACAATCCTCTCACAAGGGTGTGCATGGGGGTTGGGATTCAGGATGTGGGATGAAAAAAGCATGTGATATGGCAACCCAAAAGGTTAAGCTTACTGTCCTTATGATCTCTACTAAATTTACATGATTGATATGAAGACAAATTTCAGCTGAAAATCTATGCTAAATTAAAGATTACCATGTTTTGCATCACCAAGATTCACATAAGCTATCCTGTCAGTGTTTTTGCTGGGATTGATATGCCACTTAACATTTGGAGATTTCTATTAATGAATGGTATATAGGCGAGCTAAAACTGAGTGGGTTTTCGTGATAACCATGACCCGTGAGTATGTACAAAGCACATCTACAGCTGTGCTTAAAGGTAGGGGACCCTGTTACAATTTCTGAATGAATTTGACCTAAAAGATCATTAGATTTTTACTTAAGTCCTAAAAGTACAAATTAGACAAAAATATTATACATAATTTATTTATCGAGGACAATGACCCAATACTGCATAAGCTTACTCGTGATAGGTAAAAGTACATAAACACCTTGAATTAGCAGTTGATTTGAAGGTGACATTAAGTAAGGTGTTTTCAATCAATGAGATGACAAACTGGTGTGAGTGGGTGTTCTTTTGTATTTCAAGAACTGGGATTTAACATTTTTATGTAAGACTATCATATTATGAACATTATGATTATGAGATTTCTGATGGCCTTAAAAAAAATAGCTGTTTATGCTTCCCAGTCTGGACAACGTTACAAAACCATCTCTAAATAGCTGGATCCTTCCAAACCACAGTCACCCAGTGTGTACAAATAGAGAAAATACAAGACCAATGCTCATCTCCCCAGGAGTGGTCAACCAACAAACATTACTCCAAAACAAAGACATGTAATAGTCTGCAAGGTCACAAAGGAACTCAGTGTAACTCCTTAGAAACCTTAGCATCAGTGGTGTGCAATGTCAGGGCTGCATAAAGAAAACATTGCTTCCCATCTGCACTTTAGAGTTTAGACACTGCAAGTTAGAAGGGAAAAATATGACACTGATTTGCAAAGTATTGTGGGTTGTGCGGCAAAACAATGAGCCTTAACACACAAGTTGTTTTAGCAAAAAAGCAAAAAAGGTATAAAAAAAAATAAAGTTTTGGAAAGGCGAGTCCTGATCTTAATTCAATAGAAATGTTCTGGATCGACCTGCAGTGGGTAGTTCATCTGAGGAAACCCATCAGCATTTCAAAGCTGAAGTTGTTCAGTATGGAGGTGATGTGCAGGACAAATGAACAGTTACCGGAAATGTAATTAAGAAGGTCACATCAGATCCTGAAAGCAAAGGTCTAAATACTTTTGTCTATTACTGATATGTAATATTGGATTAACACTTTTCTTAATAAATAAATGACAAAATATATTATTTGTGCATCACTGTATAACTGTTGCACCAGTATCTATTTTTAGGTTTTGGAAAGTATACTGCTCATAATATATAAATAAATAAATATCCCCTCATTTTTGTGAGCAGCATATATATGACCATGTGCCTTATGAAATAATAAACAACTGCCTAAGTGCATGCATAAATATGAAGTAGTACCTTATATACCTGTTAATAGCCTTGAAATGAAACTGCATAATGTGCCTTTCTTTCTCTCTTTTCAACACATGATTGAAACGAACATGATTTCCTACTCTTTCTTCAGAGGACTATAATTTCTTTTAATTACTAATCTTACATCATGTCTGTTGTATTCAATTCCAACCCAGATTTTCCTGTCCATCTTCTCCAGGCTTGGAATTACAGGTTCAGCATAGCATTGACTTAAATCCCTTCCTAAAGGACCAGCCATAAAGCCATACCCTCTTTTGCTTTTAAGCTTTGCAGATGACCTACGCCATATTACTCATTCTTTCTGAACTCTAATATCCGATATACGGCATGTCTGGAGGACAACTTATCATGGGTGCCTGCTAATCATTTATAACCCACATCAAAATTATCATGAAAAACTCATTGTAACCTAGCCATGAAGGTTTCTCCTGACATAAGTTAAATTAAATCATTTCTATTCATGGACTCACGTATTCATGTAACTCAGTCCTGGCAGGTCTTCTTTATTTGTATAATCAAAAGCCCTTAAATGATCCAAAATCTGTATCTGTTTCAATCTCATGGCAGGCAACAAAGCTGACAAAAGACCAACCCTACTTGAAAACTTTAGTTAAACTTCACTCTTTAGCTTGTACTCTATGAGCCTGTATGACTGTGGTGGACCCACTTGACAAACAAGGATGGCAAATGTCTAGACATTAGTCTATAATAGCACCCAGGTAGTGAAGTTAACTTCTGGCTTTTTTATCACCTTTTACTGTCTTCAGACAATCACTGAAGATCCATATTTTACTTGAGCACTTATGTGAGAGCTAATGTTGGGCATCTTCTAAATAATGTAAATGTAGAGTACACAATCATCACACTTACCACGTCTTTGGAAATGTAACGAACACGAATTCTGTAATCCTTTGGAATATTTTCTCTCTGTTTGATCAGGCATTTGGAAAGAAAGAATGTACCAGTCATTAATGACACAAAATGACCATAGTTTAAGACACAATAAAACAACATAACATACTATTTAGTATGGTAGTAAGATTAGAAAGTCTGCGATGGCAAAAGAGCAATGACCTGCATACCTACACTGATCAGCCAAAGCATCAAAACTTGGACATATCAGACATGATATGTAAACAGTTAGTTCACATAGGCAACTTTTTGGATTTGGGCAAAAACAGTCCTCAGTGATTCGATTATTGGTTAAATTGTTAATTTTCCAGATGACTGGGCCAGAGCATCTTCAAAACAACAAGATGGTGGTGTGGACCTACTGAAAGTGGTCTGATGAGTGAAAACTATAAACCACCACTGGACCCTGAGACTCGCAGATGCACAGAGCAACTAATCCTGTCCTGTCTGGCTCAAGACTCACTGTGGTACAAGTCACAGAAATGCTTAATGCTGGTTGGTTGTGGGACGAATGTATCACAACACATGGTGCAGCATCTCCAGATGAGTATGGATCTACCTAGGTGCAGACCTGTTTGAGTGCTTGCCATACCAACCCCTTTACACCATATAGAAAGCGCCTATAATGGTCACGTAATCGCCAGAAGTGGATCTTAAAGCAAGAAGGTCGTATGCTTCAATGAGTCCTGTTTTTTTTTTCATCATGTACACAGTGAGAAGAAGACAAGCTGGTAGATTGAGTGTGATGCTCTTTGTAATGTTCTGCTGGGAAACACTGGGTAACTTAATTGGAGCTAATGATTTAAATGTATTTGGCTGATGCATATAGTAATAGTAACCGAAAAGTCTCACCAGAATGTCCAACGTGGCCACATCATCAGTCAGAGGGCTTCCAGATACACCAGAACAAGTTACCAGTCCAGCAAACAGCAACAATACGACACTAACACATGCGCAGCCCCCGATCTACGGTCAAATGACAAGATCAGACCACAAAATATCCAAGTATGAATGAAGCAGCGTGCGCACTCCAGAGCCTTACCTTGACCTCCTTCATGTGGATCATGGGACATCAAACAGAACTCGGCGGTCTTCTAACTTTTTCTACCACAACGGTATGTAGACATGATTCCACTTGTTCAAGTTAAGGCTAAAACCGGACAGGAAAGGCAGCGGGCTCGTGAGTCACTGCGGAGAGCGCTGAGCGTTTTCTAGAGTTCTGAATGATCGCTCCTTCCCTTCAAACCCCGAGGGTGCGCTGATTCTTGGGCTGTGTCCAAAACCACATTCCGCTCTATACGTGCGCCCAATTTGTACCCTCCTTTTCTAGGAGTATATAGCATCAGTACGCGTTTGCGTTTGACGCGCTGCCACTCACCAGTTATGCAAGTGCATCGTTCAGTGTCGTTATAATTTTAAATGGTTGATTATTTTCAATACATTGGTCACAAAAATTAGGGGATATTTCAAAATGAATAGGAAGAGAATCCCAAAAGAACTGTCTTGGCAGTCTTGAGTGACAATGTGTGTCAGTCAATTATAGGGGCACAACTGCGCATGAAAATAAGGCCAAATAGATTAAGTAAACTAAAACGGGCATTGCTTTGACTTGGAAGAGAAACAAAGAATAAATGAAAACGAAATATGTTTTTTTAAATTATTGGAATAAATTTTGTTCATGCTAACATACAGTATTTCACAAAAGTGAGTACACCCTTCACGTTTTAGTAACTATTTTATTATAGATTTTCATGGGACAACACTGAAGATATGACGCATTGATACAATATGAAGTAGACAGTCTACAGCTTGTATAACTACAGTGTAAATGTGCTGTGCCCTCAAAATAACACAATACACAGCCAATAATGGCTAAACAGCTTGCAACTGATGTGTTAAAATGGCCAAATTGTGCTCAAGGTGCCAATATTTTGTGTGGCCACCGTTATTTTCCTGCACTGCCATAACTCTCTTGGGCATGGAGTTCACCGGACCTTCACATGTTGCCACTGGAATCCTCTTGCACTACTCCATGATGACATCACAGAGCTGGTAAACGCTCCGTCACTTCCCGTTTGAGAATGAACTGCAAATGCTCAATAGAAACATAGAAACATGCTTGAGCTCAGTTTCTTTAGCAAGGTAATGATCATTTTGAATGTGTGTTTGGGGTTGTTATCATGTTGAAAACCTGCCCTGTGGCCCAGTGCTGCTGGCTGTGGGGAGCTACAGTTCATGGTTTCCTTAATGAACTGTAGCTCCTCACAGCCGGCAGCAGTCATTGCGTCCCCAAACCATGACATTCCCACCACTATGCTTGACTGTAGGCAAGACACTTGTATTTGTACTCCTCACTTGGTTGGTGCCACACACGCTTGACACCATCTGGACTAAATACAGTGCATCCGGAAAATATTCACAGCGCTTCACTTTTTCCACATTTTGTTACGTTACAGCCTTATTCCAAATT
>JAVSBV010007264.1:0-12715 GCA_033117975.1 Parotocinclus spilosoma
TATATATATACATACATATACATATACATATACATACACATACATACATACATATACATATACACACACACACGCTCCATCTCACAGTGAGTGGGTCTCACACTTGGTTTGTTTATTAAACATTGCTATTCGAATCAGTGGCTATGTATATAAACACATACCAATGCCAATTTAGTGTAATCAATTAATCTAACACATATGTCGTTGGTATGTGGGAGAAACTCACACCGTCACGGGGCGGACATGCAAATGCCACACAAAAAGGACTCTCCACTCTGGGACTGAACCCAGGACCCTCTTGCTCTAAGGCGGCAGTGCTACCCACCGAGCTGCATGCTGCCCTCTTTCCCTCAGCACTGTGTCTGCTCTGGGATCAGCTTCCCAATAGCTTAAAATCTTATGGCTCAACATATGCATGACATTTAAACTCTGATATCAAAACATAATTCATATTTACAGACACACAATCCATTACAGTTAAAACCCTGATTCATGCGTAGTGGAAAAGTGACAATGTGGCACCAGAAAGTACAGACTCTGATCCAAATGCAGAACCTTGGTTAAATGCCCAAGTCTGATTCCCATCTCGTAAAAGTAGGTATCACAGTACGTGATTATTTCCACTTACTGATCACGTTTAATGCTTTTCAAATCTTAAATAGCATTTAAAGCATGTTGTACTCTACATCGTAAGAGCGCAGAGATATTTTTAAATATTTTGCAAGATTAATGAAAGGTAAACACCAGACAACCCATCATCAACAAGAGAGCATGATCGTGTCAAAAATAAAAACAAATCTGAAACCTAATAATACCCATAACATAGTTGTGATATTTCTTACTCGTGATTCTTATGAGAAGCTATGGTCAGTATTATTTGTCACTCCACTCATGTCCTTGTGTGCTATTTACATAACAATACATAAAAAAGAAGGAAATATGTAATGCAAAACCTGTAAGGAAAACTGGAATCCCTACCACCTAGGTTATTCAATACACTGCTTTTTATTAAAAAAAAAAAAAAAAAAGCCTCTCTCCATCAGTGTAGGTGTAACGCTACTCCTACTTACCTAGGTAAATTACGGGACAGCTTCTCTGCCTCCGTGTCCTTGGCCATCTTAGTCTGGGGATTCAAAATTCAACTGGTCATCATCCAGTCCAAGAATCTTAGTGACACTGCTTTAGATTGCTGACTTGATTTTCTCACCATGTCTGTGTTGGCCAGCCCGCCACCACTGCGTGAACTGGCAGTCATGTTGACACGCTGGGCCGCCACCTATAGTATAAGGAGAATGCAGCTGTTCACACTGTATGGATAAACATCAAACTCCTCCTTTTTACACTTTACAGTGAAGATCTACAAATGAGTCTTGAGACAGTACTGATAGTTACACACAATCCTACACATCCAATGTAGAGCAACCAATTAACATAATGACTTTGGACTGCAGAAGAACCCCGAGTTAACCAACACAGAAGGTGGCCAGGGGGGTGGTTTGGGAGGAGAACTGGGGGTGGGATTCAGATTCCACACAGGTGGAGTCCAAGGTCAGGATCGAAGGACTATAAACTGCTCAAAAAAATTAGGAAATATTTAAAAATGAAATGTCCCCTTATTTTTGTAAGCTGTATATTATGGTAACTATTCTTCTTATTCATTAGTTACCTTTTAGCAAATAAATTCATATTTATTTTAAACATTACAATGTTTAGTATTTGTGTAAAGGGGCATAACTGTAACATGCAGAATTTTCCTTTGGGATCAATAAAGCATTTCTGATTCTCCTCCTGTTGACACTTGCACAATGACACACATCTATTCCAAGAACTACTGTAAATGAAAGAACACAGACTATAATTTTTTACTCTAATCTGAATTTACAACATCTGCAAGTATTGTATTGTACTCCAATGTTGAAAAATGACAATAAAACTACATACGAATAAAAAGAAAATAAAGACAATCTCACTAAAAGAAAAACTTTAAATTAAATTTTCTAATTTGTTTATAAAAGGTTATAGTATCCTAGCTGGCACATACCTTGTATAGCTGAGAGGTTGTCGGCTTTTTCACAGTTGAGACCTTGTCTGCTATTAACATTAAAATAAATATATCAAAGTTTTAAGGAGTAGGGTTAATACAGAGCACGCGCGCACACACACACACACCTCCACAAAAGTCTTCTATTTAAACTGCTCAAAAATTTAGGAAATATTTAAAAATGAAATATCCCCAAATTTTTGTAAGCTGTACATTACAGTTACTATTCTGCTTATTCATTAGTTATGTTTTAGTGGTCACTGCACTTTTTAGTTCTACAATCACAGACTGTAGTCTATCTGTTTCTCTGAATAGTGTTACCTTTACTCTGTTCTCTAATAGAGGTTTAAAATGTTCACCCACTGTCCACTTTAAGTTTCAAGTTTATTTATTTTATATAGCGCTTTTTACAATGGAGCATTGTCTCAAAGCAGCTTCACAATATTACACTGTCTTAAAAGGCCAATCCCAAGTTGAGCAAGCCTAGGGTGACAGTGGCAAAAAAAAACTCCCTAAATTGGTAGGAAGAGACCCTTAATAGAGACATTCAACATATTGCTCCCCCTTTTAGATGCAAAGTGAGAGACAGTAGCTCACCTGTTGCATCTAAATTTGTGTTTGTCATTCTCCAATCTTTCATCAGCAGCAGGATGCTGTCTAGAGGAAGCAGCTGACTGGAAATTTTTGGCTGGTGCACTAGTTTCAGGCCAGCATTGACACTAGTGGGTTTTCCTTCCAGAAAATATTTTTAAATTTTGAAATCGAAAAAGCCAAAGATTTAAAACAGTGGAAAGTTTTTTCGAGTGCATCAATCTGCAAGTCGCAGGGCAATTCCACCAAAATGTGATACATTCACATACAATTTGCTAAATGTTTGTAAGGGAACCCAGCTGTTGAGGTAGGTAATATAACTCCAGCAGCACTGCTGTATCTGATCCACCCATATCATTGCAGCATACACTAACACCACCACCACCATGACACGCTGAGAATGGTCCACTACTCACTAATCTGGTGGTCCTCTAGTGGTTCTGACCATTAGTGAACAAAGTAAAGAAGACAAACAAAGGTATGTGTAGCATGTACGAATTACCCCTCTCTGGTTTAGGGCCGAAGGACATTTTATTATGCAACTGGTTCTCTCTGAGCTCCAACAGCTCTGCGTGCTCTTTAGTGTACGTCCTCCTCAAGTTCTCTACGTGCTGAATCATCACCTCCACTGCTTTGCCCATGCGAGACTCCTAACACAGGAGCCAACGAGAATATTACAAACACACTTCAACAAAATGAGTAACACATACAGTGGGTGAAATAATTATTTGATCCCTTGCGGATTTTAAGTTTGCTAACTTACAAAGATATAAAAAGTCTATAATTTTAAGGGTAATTTTAAAGGTTTAATTTAACAGTGAGAGATGGAATATCTAAGGGAAAATCCAAAAAACTACATTGTATAAAATATATACATTTATTTGCATTCTGCAGAGAAAAATAAGTATTTGATCACCTAACCAAACACTGATTTCTGATTCCTACAGACCAGTTAGACACTCCTAATAAACTTGTTACCTGCATTAAAGACAGCTGTCTTAAATTGTCAGCTGTAGAAAAGATACCTGTCCACAGACTCAATCAGTCAGACTCTAACCTCTCCAACATGGACAGGCCCAAAGAGCTCTCTAAAGGTGTCAGGGACAAGGTCATATACCTGTACAAGGCTGAAATGGGCTACAAAACTATAAGTAAAATGCTGGATGAGAAGAACACCACCGTTTGTGCAATTGTAAGAAAATGGAAAAAATATAAAATGACTGTCAATCAATCTCGATCTGGGGCTCCATGCAAAATCTCACTTTGTGGGCTATCCTTGATCATGAGGAAGGTGAGAAATCAGTCTAAAACTACAAGGGGGAGCTTGGTAATGACCACAGTCACCAAGAAACCCACTGGTAACACATTACGCCGTAATAGATTAAAAATATGCAGTTCCCGCAAGGTCCTCCTGCTCAAAAAGGCACATGTGAAATTAACTCCTGGATAATTCTAAGAGTGATTGGGAGATGGTGCTTACAAAGATATGAACAGTCTATAATTGTAAGTCGGCAAAATTACAAAATCAGCAAGGGGTCAAACAATTATTTCCTCCACTATACATAAAGTAATAGGGACTGTGGTAGCCTAGCGGTTAAGGGACTGGACTCTGAACCTGATGGTCCAGGTTTCAAATCTCACCTCTGCCAAGCTGCCACAGTTGAGTCCCTGAGCAAGGCCCTTAACCCATGACTGCTTGAATTGTAAGACTGTATGAGTTGTAATTTGCTCTGGATAAGGGTTTCTGCTAAATGCCGTAAATGTTATAGATTTAGAAATATAACGCACTAACAGACAAGACGCATGTAAAAAAAAATTACTCTCAAAACCAGTACACTAATATGGAACACACCTGGTTAATGGCACCCAGCATTTCAGAGCGGCTGGCCACTCGGGTCATGGACTGGATTAGAATGTCCAAGTTTTTCTGCAGCCGCTGGATGATTTCCATTGCCTGGTTATCCTCTCCACACAAAGGGATCAGAGCCTGAGGAAATAAAACCAGGCAGCAATTGGAAGCATAACAACCTTAAACAATTCTGGGCCACACTTGGCATTTATCCTGCGGAATCCTGCACAAATGGTAGTGGTAGATTACACGTGGGCCAGATGCAGCCCAGATATTGAATGAAATCATGAGCCTTTATTTTAGCTAGCAATAGTTTGACCAAATTTATTCCACAAGTCCACTGCATATGCGATTGCTGTACACATCACACAATTGTGACCTTTGATACAACAAGCATCTATTGGGGAAAAAAAAATCTCAATAACGTACACTCAGCATCCCATTTGACAGAAAAAAACAGACATATAAAGTTTATTCGTAAATGTATTAACATTATCCTTCTTGAGATGGTTTTACTCCTTCATTGGAGTCCAGCTGTGTTTAACTGAACTGTTTGGATTTGATTAGGAAAGGCACACACCTGTCTATATAAGACCTCACAGCGCATGTCAATGCAAATGAGAATTATGAGGTCGTAGGAACTGCCCAAAGAGCTCAGAGACAGAATTGTGGCAAGGAACAGATCTGGCCATGTTTACAAAAAAATTCTACAACACTGAAGGTTCCTAAGAGCACAGTGGCCTTCATAATCCTTAAATGGAAGAAGTTTGGGACGACCAGAACTCTTATTAGATCTGGCCGTCCAGCTAAATTGAGCAAAAAGGCTGAAGAGCCTTGGTGAGAGAGGTCAAGAAGAACCCAGAAATTACTGTGGGTGAGCTCCAGAGATACAGTAGGGAGATGGAAGAAAGTGGAAGAAAGTAGCACAAAGTCAACTATCACTGTAACACTCCACCAATCAACAAAACAAAAGCCTCTCCTTAGTGTAAGACTAAGGAAGCCTGCAAAAAGTTTGCTAAAAAACACATTAAAGACTCCCAGAGTATGAGAAATAAGATTCTCTGGTATGATGAGATAAAGATTGAACTTTTTGGCGTTAATTTTAAGTAGTATGTGTGGAGAAAACCAGGCACTGCTCTTCACCCGCCCTATACAATCCCAACAGTGAAACATCGTGGTGGAAGCATTATGCTATGGTGGTGTTTTTTTAGCTGCAGGGACAGGACAACTGGTTGCAATTGAAGAAAAGATGAGAGAAAGAGAAAACCTTTTCCAGAGTGCTCAGGACCTCAGACTGGGCCAAATGTTCATTTACCAACAAGACAATGACCATAAGCACACAGCTAAAATAACAAAGGAGTGGCTTCGGAACAACTCTGTTTTTCTTTTTAACAAATTTGAAAAAAAAAAAAAAAAAAAGTCTACGTCTTTTTTTCTGTCAAGATGGGATGCTGAGTGTACATTAATGAGAAATAAAATGAAAGGCATGGTTGGGTGAGTTTGGTGTGGAAGAACTTATTTGATCCACACAGAGACCTGACTTAATCCCCATTAAATACCTGTGGGACGAACTAGAATTGAGATTGCAAGCTTGCCCATGTAGTCCAATGCATGTCTTATTTCGCAAACGCTCTTCAGGTTGAATGAGCAAATATTCCCTTGAGCAAAAATTTTGTAGAAAGTGGAAGTTGATATAGCTGCAAAGGGGGCCCAACTCCATATAGTGCTGAGTTTAGAATGGGATGTCATAAAAGCGCCTCTCTGTGTCCTGATATTTTAGTAAAAATAATGTTAATGTGGTTAAAATCTTACCAGGACACAATCCAAATTCACTGGCCCAAAAAAATAGAGGATATTTCAAAATGAATATGAAGTGATTTTTAAAAAAAGAACCATTTGATTTTGTTTCATTAAACAAGATCATGAGAAAAGCAAAAAAAAAGTCAAAGAAAGTTGTTTGATTATGCAAATGAGATCTAACTCAATTATCATGATAAAGTAGCAAGTGACATACTTATGAGGATGAACAGAAGCATGACAAACAGGACGAGAGTGCCACACATTGTTTTGCCAGTCTTGGGTGATCATACACCCAACTGAACAGTCAGAGTGATGGGGCATGGACAGGATCAGATTGCCCAGCAGTTCTTGTGGGATACCCTTCCTATTCATTTTAAAATATCCCCTAATTTTTGTGAGCAATGTACATTTATTTATTCATTTGTTTGTTTGGGTTTTAACACCATATTTAACATGAGGCATGAAGTGGCAGGAAAGATTTTTGTATTGCTGTCTGTTTATTTTCTCGTGTTTTCATTTCAGTCCATTTTATATTTTTATGGCTACGAGGTCGGTTAGTACTGTTCTTGTGTTATCTTGAGTGAGGATTTCTTTAATGGCAGGTGTACTTGTCTCTCTTTGCTGTTTTTGGGGCAGTCTATTGGGATATGTTTCACAGTGATGGGTGTTTGGCAGGTTGAACATGTCAGTGGGATTTTTCCTTTAATCTGGTGTTGGTGAGTTATTTTTAATTGGCCAATTCTGCATCAAGTGCAAGTAACTTGGTCTATGCGCCATCCATGGTGGGTTCTTGGTTTGTTGTCAATCTTTGGGTGCATTTCGTGGAGTTTGTTGGTGATCTGTGTGACCCATTCAGTTTGTCATTTTTGTTTGATTAATATATTTGAGTGTTTTTAGATCTGTTTAAAATCTGGGGATTTAAAGATTTATATGGTCTGATGTGCAGGAATCCAGAGCTTTGAGGCATGATTGGGAGTCCGTGCATATTAGGATTTTACAATGTTGTTTTTCTTCTGCTTATTTTAATGCCATAACTATGGCATGGTCTTCTGCGCTGTAGATGGATATGAGTTGGGGTAGTCTGTGTAGATAGGTGAATGGTGTGGGTGTTGTTCTCTGACTTTAAAAAAGGTGTTGAGGTTTTGGTGCATGGTTCCTTTTCTTTTCTCAGCGATGAAGATGATTTTGGGTTTTCTGATTTCCCAAGGTGGTATAGTAGTATGACGGTTCAGAGATTTAAAATTTGGATTAAGCTTTAGGTCATCTATGTGTGATTTGATTCGAGTCCCAAGTGGTTGAATTTTATTTTGACTTATGTACAGTTGTGGGACATCTATTGTTTTGTATACTGGGTTTCTGGGGTTGCCCATAGTTCTGACTGTATATTGTAGTGCTAGTTTCAGTCTTAAGAGTTGAAGTGAGGGTTCTTGAGCCTCTATATAAATACTTGGGATGTGAGAGGTGCAGTATGCTCTTAGGCGATTCTGATGCCTAAGTGATGTACTACATTCAGAGTTTTGAGGTAGGATCTTCGATCTGATCCATAAAGGAAGCATCCGTAGTCCAGTTTTGTTCTAATCAATGCTCTGTATATTTGTAGCGGTATAGTGAGGTCTGCTCCCTATTTAGTCCTGGCTAGTACTTTTTGTTTTCTCTTAGTGACTTAATATAGGGATGAATGTTAGTCTTGTATCCAGTGTTAGGACCAGATGTCAGGTTATT
The DNA here is from genome assembly GCA_033117975.1 of Parotocinclus spilosoma. Lineage (NCBI taxonomy): Eukaryota > Metazoa > Chordata > Actinopteri > Siluriformes > Loricariidae > Parotocinclus > Parotocinclus spilosoma. The sequence goes on from JAVSBV010007264.1 coordinate 8,004, forward strand.
TAAGTTATTTTAATGGGTTCTTCATCTAAAGACAGTTTTGGGTCAGAGTGTAGCTGTTGATTCTGACAAAAATAACCATTTGTGATGGTTGGAGCATTTGCTCAACCTATACCTAACCTATAAATAAGTAATCTACATACAGGCTGCAGAAGATATTGGGTGGTATTTCCTATGTAATTTTGCTTATTTTGACCTTCAATAGTTACTGATAAGATGCATCCTTGTGGCACTCCTGTTTCCTGGATGTGGTCTGTGGAAAGTGTTATTTATAAAGGTTGGAAGTCGGCATTTGAGGCCTATTTGGTGAAGGTCTTGTATTGTTCCGTCCCTCTACGTGGTGTCATAGGCCTTTTCAAGGTGGAATAAAATTACTGCTGTGTGTTCTTTGTGGAGGAAAACTTTCCTTATGTACATTTCCAGTATATAGTTAGGCTGTCAATGGTACTTCTGTTTTTCTGGAAGCTGCTTTGGATCTTGCTGAGGATGTTGTTGGTTTCTATTAACCAGACAAAGACTGTTGTTGACCATCCTCTCTAGTGCCTTGATAATGCAGCTCGTCAGGGCTATCGGTCTGTAGTTTTCTGAATCTTGAGGATTTTTTCCGGGTTTGGGGATAAGTATGACTGTTGCTTTCTTCCATTCTGTTGGAACGTATATTTTTATAAGTAGTGTTAAAGTTGTTGAGGGTAGTTTTTTTTAGCTTATGTTGTCAGGGCCTGTTGCTGTGGAGTACCGTGTCCATTGTAAGAGCTTGGATGTATGGTTCTTTGTTCCTTTACTTGAAATCTATTTAATTTCTTTCCCTTTGTATTCGGATACTTTGGAATTCCGGAGTGTAATTCTTGTTAGAAGATATGTTTTGAAGTGTTTTTGCTTGACTTTTAATGTATTGGATTCTTGGTTGGGTGTTCCTGTTCTCCATTTTCTGAATGAGGTTCCATATTTTGTTTGTTGGTGAATTTGTGTTAATGTTGTTTGTAAGAAAATTCCAACTCTGTCTTTTGGCCATATTTATTGTTCTTCTGGCTTTTGCTCTGGTGTTTTTCAAATTGTTTAGGTTTTCTATTGTAGAATGCATCTAAAAATTTATTTCTGTCCTTTTCGTGTCTTGATTGCTTGTCTGCATTTTTCATTAAACCAGGGATTTCTCTTCTTTTGGGGTTTTTGGGATGTCTTTGGTATGGTTTTTTGTGCGATTCTGGTTAGGGTTTCTGTAAACCATTTTACAGGGTCTTGATGTCTTGCCGGTATTTTCTTTAATTTCTGTTCACAGAGATTTTGGAATTTAGGCCAGTCTGTTCTGTTAAGTTTACATCTTTGTGGGGTGAATATTAAATGGGGTCTATCTGGATTTACAAGAATAGGAACGTGGTCGCTGCCTCAGAGTTCGTCCCATACTTTCCAGGAAAAGTCTATATATATTTTTGGTCTGCATATTGTTAAGTCGATAGTGCAATATGTCCTGGGTGTATTTGTATGTCTAGGGGTGTTCATTAGACAGAGATTGTTGGTGTTTAGAAATTCTTCCATTGTTTTCCCTTTGCTGTTGGTTTTTTGGCTGCCCCATATTGTGTTGTGGCTGTTGAAGTCTCTGAATAGGATTATATGGAACTGGAAGTTGTTCAAACCTGTTGGATTTAAGGTAGTATGTGGAGGAATGTAAATGGTGCATAAGGTGATGTTTTTATGGATAATTATGTTCTGATATTAATATGTTCTTATATTAATTGTGTATTATGGATACTGTTACTTTTTATATATATTGCTGATTACAGCTGGGTTGAGTAGTGCAAGTCATTGAAGTTCATTGTAATTAGCCCCAAGGTCTCACCAGTTCCACTGTATTACAGTGTTTGTCATGTGGGTTTTGGTATGTTTGTGCAAGGTTCGTTTCCCTATTTTGGGGATATACTGTTTTCACTATATCCACAAATGTTTTTAAAAATTTGAGGCTTGGAGTGTCAAGTGCTGTGTTAAGAAAATGCCAGCCAAAGCTAGCACTTCCCTCAAACACCAGGATCCCTTCCTCCGCAGACAAGGGTCGCACCTCACAGCAAACAAGGCACCTCATACTCGCCTCTTATGAGTAGCCAGAGGGAGCTGTGGACCTATTCTACCTCGGGTCCCCACAGGGGGTGTGAGCAATGTATAAGACGCATGAAAAGAAGTGCAAATGTTGTTAGTTTGAGCTTAGCATATCTTGAGACAAGTATGTCATGTCCTGGCATGTCAATTATACATTTCATTACTGTATTTAGCAGTCAAAGCTAGAAATCTTGCAAACAGTAGTTACACAACACAGGCAGTAATTGTTGTTAAAGGTAGACTGGAATCATCAGTAATGTTAAAAAAATCAACAGAATTGTTTTATAGGAAACAACAAAGAAGATTGATACAGTAACAGCACCTTGAGAACATGCCAAATAGGTTACCTACAAATTTATACTTGCACCACCAGTGCGTATGGACAATATCTTAAAGCACGTCTTTGATTTTGAATGAATTCATGAGTTCAGTCAGGCACTACATATATTTGCTACCTTTAAGGTGCAAATTAAATGGTTGAATCAATTAAAATGGTTCCTTGAATCAGTTTTTTTCTCATTATTTTGTTGGGACTTTAAAGTGTATTGTATTTCCCACAATATAAACTGTTGACTCTTTATATAAAAAAAAAATACAACAAAATTACACGTACACATATTGCAATAAATATGGAAAATTATTGTGCTAGAAATCTGAAACACAATTGTATAGATTACCTGCATTAATGGAAACAATTAATATAACAGAAGAACATTAACACACATATAATGTTATTGCCAGCATAGTCAAATTCAACATTACATTAATCAGAAGCCAAAAGCTCACCTGAAGTAAACCTTGGCAGCTGGACACCTCTTTTTTGACATTCTCCTCAGCCAAGATTCGTGAGCGTTCCTCCAGTCGAAGCCTCTTTTCCAGAGTGAGCAGGTCACACCTCTGACTTAGAGACAGCCTTTGAAACTCAGCCTAGTATAAAACACAAAAACTATGAACAGACAAACCTCAAGAAACTCACCTAATGACACACAAACAATGTAATCTAGGATAATTTGGCTGTTTGATTTGACTTCATTCATACACTTACCTCAATCTCTTTTTCACTTTGTGTCAGGCTGAACACAGAAAAAAGACTAGATTACAGCACATACTTATTGCGTACAATCACCATGTTCTTCTGTAAGAATAGCCTCTATAAAATGCAATACATGGCCAAAAATAAGTGGACATAAACTGCTAACATGTACATCACCATGCACATTCAAATGTCATCAAAATAGGTTATCTTCTGAATGCGCCTCATTCCGGAAAGTAACAGTAACCCAATATCCATAATTTCCCATCAGGAAATCCATACCGTCTCCCTGTTCTATGTGTATTAGAGGGGGCTCCTTTAGAATTTACTTTTAGTCATTGTAAGTTAAGACCACATCATCTTTTTCTAGCATTGTTACAGTACTGGACATAGAAAACTTAAAGGCGCAAGATTGTTCCTTCAGTTTCTTCAGTTGAGAGCACTTTTTCACCTTCTTACCATCACCGAATGTTCTCTCAGCATCTCTTTGTTTTACTAACTCAGTTCTAACAGTTTATGAGCTGCAAGTTGTAATGCATTTCTGAACTATTTCTGAATATCGATTATGTGAGCAATTATTTCAAAATTGATTAATCATCCCTATCTATAACTAATTAACGGCATTTTGGCATCAACCAATCTATCACTAATTAAACCATTAAAAATTTAAATTATATCCGAAACACCAGGGGCTCAGATGGAGGTATGTTATGAGCTCAGCAGCTTTAAATGTGGCACAGGAATCCACCTTTCCCATGAGTCACTATTTCAAACATCCTTTGCTAGAGCTGCCCTATAACTGCTGATATTGCCAATTGGAACATCCCAAAGTGTGATCAGCAGACTGTGGAATTGCTTTCAAGAGACTGGAACAGTACAAAGAAGACTAGTGCAGTGTCACATCTGCCACAACAGCAGGAGATGAACGCTACTTGACATTATTGGCGAGGGAGCAGGTGCAGCAATGCTACATAGTTTCGGGGACACTGGACAACGGATATACCCATAGACCATATTAAATCAGATCCATCATGATTGACTGCATGTCCAGTAACCAAAGGTAAGCGTTCTGTTATCTGCTGAATACCGTAGAACCCATAGAAGGTGGGCTGATGAGCATCATTATTGGACCCATGATCACTGGTCAACTGTCCTCTTTTCTGAAGAGTCACACTTCAGTTTGCAGCCTAACAATCCTCATGTCCTGATCTGGCATTAACAAGGAACACAGGAGAATCCACATTTCATGAGAAAAAGGGACTCAGTGGTGGCGGTTAAATCATTGTGTGGGCTGGTATCAGCATTGGTGGTCGTACCAAGCTCCACGGCATCAGAAACGGATCGCTGACTGCTGTCAGATACAGAGATGAGGTTCTGCACTCTATAGTTATACCCTATTGCTGGAGCAGTTGATATGTGCCATTTGTGAATGTAACTCCATAAATAGAGTGCAAGTTCAAGAATTGTTCAAGTGTCGTCCGTCAAGAGAACACGTCAGATCACACTTGATAAATTTCTTAAACGTTGACTGGAATTTAGTAAGAACTTGTTTTTTTTACAGTATTATGCTTCGCATGCTGAGTACCTATACATT
>JAVSBV010007274.1:0-26328 GCA_033117975.1 Parotocinclus spilosoma
GTTATCACGTATATCAGCACGGTTAGAACACTTCTCAACCAATCAGATTGTGAGGTCGGAACTAACTGTTGTATAAAATTAATTAAGTAACTGCTATATTTTGGTGAGGGCTTTTCTTCCTTTAATACAAATTATTGTCTAGTTTTTATTAAGTAAAATGTAAAATATTCATATACACTGGTTTATAACTGCACAAATAGATACACATTAGAAACACTCAACTTCTTTCTAGACTTCCTTGAGCTGTAAGGCGACAGCGCTAACCTCTTTAATGACTATAACTGAATTATGAAGAGGAAACTGCATGCATATTTATGTACGCACGATTTTTAGAAATCTAAATATTTTGTTTTGTTTTGTTTTCAATTTTTTTTTTTTTGTTTGTAGGTCAATCTTTACTGACTGTGTGTGATGTGCTGTTTTGTTGTATGTGTGCCAGGCACCACAGCGCTAGTGACATCAGTTTCATGAAGGTGATCACAAGAAACAAAGAAGAGGTGCTTTAACTTTAGAAAAACATTGCAAGAGAGGCTTCTCAGGATAATTTATATTAACACTTTAGTTCCCCAGGAACTGTTTACAGTAACTGGAACTTACCACTAAGCCTACAGAGCATTTATAAAATATTTAACATAGAAAAATTTTGTTTCCAAATTTGAACTCTTATATCCAAATAACAGTTTGACACAGAGATTACTTGCAGCTATTCATCCACAGCATGTAGAAAGCTCATTAATTTACACAAAGTAAGAGGACAGTTGGTGCATATGTATTTATTATATGTAATGAATTTCTACATGTTTGGTTTTGACCCATCACTTTATTAGGTGCATCTTCTTGTTTATACACTGTTCCATTTAGATCCACTCTGTCGTTCTTCAATTGAAGACTGTAGTCCATTTACACTGTTCTTTAATGGTCAGGACCCCCACAGAACCCGCACATATCAGGTACTGCTTAGGAGGTGGATCATCCTCAGCACTGCAGTGACACCATTGTGGTGGGGGTGTTGCGTTAGTGTGGGTTGTGCTGGGGCTGCTGTTCACTCATTGTGCACTCTTATTAGACTCGTCTACCATATTGCTTTACCAATATGGGACATCATATCATCTGTTGTTGTACAGTTTGTGTTAAACAGTACTCACTGCCTACAGGGTACTCTAGGCCTGACTGTTTTTTGGTTAGTGGACGAGATTTAGTCCAGCAGTGACAATGAGGAGTTAAAAAAAAAACAACTACTAACAGCACTGCTAATAACGAGGGTTACGCATGTAACCACGGTTCTATGAATCCCGAATGACTGCCAGAGGGCGGTGCTTAAGCACTGAATGTTCCCTTTTGCGCATGCGCCGTTCAAGTTGTAATAACAACAAGGTCACATCTGTGACCAATAGGATGATTAGACAGTGGCTATATAACTTGATGCCATCCGAAGCTCTGCTCCTACAGAATCTTCTCACAATTGGAAGGATTCTGAGTGACAGAAAAGCTCTGGCGGTCATTCGGGATTCATAGAACCGTGGTTACATGCGTAACTCTTGTTCTATTTCATGCCTACTTACCGCCAGAGGGCGGTGCTTAAGCACTGAATGACCTAATACCAGCGATGTCACAAGGAATCCTGAACGCCTACCTTACTGAGGAGGCCCAGGGGACTCTTGCAGAAGAACTTGTCCCATAGGATGAGGAGAAGCCACATTCACGCTGTAGAATCCTGTGAAGGTGCTCGGAGAAGACCATGATGCCGCCGCACAGATCTCCTCCAGTTGGACTCCTTTCAAGGCTGCCCAGGAGGTGGAGATACTCCTGGTAGAATGTGCCTTTATCCTGACCCGCAGGGAGCAACCTCTTGCCCTGTAAGCCTGGCAGATGACCTCCACGACCCAGTGGGAGAGGCGCTGCCGAGACAGGGGACACCCTAGTCTAGGGTCCCCATAACACATGAACAGCTGGTCTGAGCGTCTCACAGCAGCAGTGGCTGCGATGTACGGTTCCAGGGCCCTCACTGGGCACAGTAATTCAGGCCCACCACCAGTCCTTCCTGGGCTAGGCTGAAACCGTGCCAATCTCAGTGGTTGGTTACACTGGGAATTAGAGGATACCTTAGGGACAAACGCAGTGTTTGGCCATAAGGCAACACCAGAGCCGTCTGGGGCCCATCTGAGACACGAAGAGCTTATGGACAGAGCGTGTAGCTCACCAACCCTTTTAGCTGATATAATGGCCAGTAAAAAGGCCGTCTTACATAAGAGCCACTTTAGCTTCGTCTGAAGCAGGGGCTCGTATGGAGGGTGGTGCAGGGCGTCGAGAACCAGCTGTAGATCCCAAGCTGGTGCCCGCGGAACTGCTGGCGGGTGCAGCCTACGGGTGCTGTGCAAAAAAAGAGAAACAAGGTTATGGCTCCCCACTGTCCTGCTGTCAATGACAGCATGATTAGATGATATTGCCACTACGTACACCTTAAGCGTCGAGGGGAAGCGGCCCTTATCGAGGAGGGTTTAAAGAAACTCCAGAATAGTGGGCACCGCACAGGAGACTGGGTCCTCTTTGCGGGCAGAACACCACTGAGAAAACAGACTCCATCTATTATCGTACTGCTGCCGAGTAGAGGGTGCCCTAGCACTCAGAATAGTGTATCTGACAGAGTCTGACACCCCGGACAGCTGCTATTCGAGCCTCCCAGTGGCCACACCCACAGTCTTAGGCGATGAGAGTTGTGGTGCCAAATGAGTCCTCTCAACTGGGACAGCAAGTCCCTTCTGGTCAGGAGACACCATAGGACATCGTGGCACAGGCTCCGTAGGAGCCGGAACCAAGGTCGTGCTGGCCAATACGGGGCTACCAGCATCTACCAGTATCTTTTTTGGTACTAGGAAGTAGGTCGAGTAAAAACCCCTGGGTTGCTGCAGGGGGTCCACTGCCTCGATTGCACCCTTGGCCAGGAGGGTGGAAAGCTCCTGGCTCAGGGCCCGAGCTTTCACCCGGGTTGGTGATGACAGTCGTCCTGACCCGGTGTGACATGTAAGGCCGCTGTCAGAACTGTAACCGGTAACCATGGGTCAAGGCGGAAACCACCCATGGATCCGTGGTCTGAGCAGCCCAGTAGCTGAGCTGCTGATGGACAAGGCGTCCGGCAGCAGGCCTGGTGGCATCACCTCCTCTGTCCCCGGCTCCTGGGGGAGGGTTCAATCGCGGGCATCAGGTCCAAGCCTGCCCTGGCCGCGTCCTGCATAGCTGCCAACACCCGCCCATCTGCGAGGAGGCGTAAAAAGGCTCGAGGGTCAACGCCAACAGACATGTAGCTCCCTCAGGTACTCCTCCAATGGAGGAACTGAAAAGGGGGTAGGGGGCCGCCCGTGTCTAAAGAAGGCGCTCGCAGGAGCAGGCTCCTCCACCTTAGGAACGTCTAGCTGCAACCGATTAAGGGCCAGACGCATAATGTCTTGCATGGAGTCGTCACCTGACTCTTTAGCAGCACTCTGAGATGAGGAGCGCGAACACACCTCCAGCGTGTGAGGTCTAAAATCAGAAGCAGAGGCAGCCAGAGCCAGCTAGGGCATGGTTGGGGACCCCGCTGCCGACATATCTAGCTGGCATGTCTGAAGCAAGGCTTTTATTTCCACCAGCTCCGCAGACAACCGTGTGACATTCCTGAAAAGACCCTGATCGGGTTTGGTCCTCTTTTTTGGAGGGCTCGCAACAACAGCGGCAGCCCTGCGGTTAGAGCGCCGGGGCGCGACCCCCTGACCAGAAGGGGGAGGGTCTTCGTCACGCTCGGGGTACAGCTGGGCCAGCCGAGCCGTTCTCACTGCATGGGGCATATAACTGCAGTCCATGCAGGGGTTCTCAGATAGAGCCTCCACTAGGTGGTCTTGCCCTAGGCAGGCAGGGCACAAATCGTGGCCATCCTCCGCCTCAAGTCCCGCTCCACAATCGACACAGTGGTGGGAGCGATCCATGACCAATGGATACCAAACCTAGGGAGCTCAACGCCGTAGTAACTCAGAGGTGAATAAGCTGGGAGAGGGGGCGGAAACGCTACCGTCACCAATGAATTCACTCCAAACTTAGGAAGTCCAACACCGTTAGCTTGCTAAGAAACTCAAAGTTGGATAAGCTCGGAGAGGGGGCGGAAGACGCTGTCGTCACCAGCAAATTCAGACGCCAAACTAGGGCCAACACTGTTAGTTCACTAAATAGCCTTAAGGCTTGACATAAGTTGGGAGAAGGGGCGGGAACGCTGCCGTCACCAACAAATTCACACAGCGAACTTTAAGGCTTAGATAAGCTGGGAGAGGGGGCGAAAAACGCTGCCGTCACCAGCAAATACACACGGTGAACTTAAAGGCTAACACCGTTAGCTTGCTAATAAACTCAAGGCTTGAATAAGCTGGAAGAGGGGGCGAAAAACGCTGCCGTCACCAGCAAATTCACACAGTAGTCTAGGAGCTAGCACCGCTAGTTCGCTCATAAACTTTAAAGCTTAGATAAGCTGGGAGAGGGGGCGAAAATGCTACCGTCACCAACAATTACACACAGCGAACTTAGAAGCTAATACCTTTAGCTCGCTAATAGGTTTAAGGCTTGAATAAGCTGGGAGAGAGGGCGAAAGACGCTGCCGTCACCAGCAAACATACACAGTAAACTTAGAAGCTAACACCGTTAGCTCGCTAATAACTTCAAGCTTGAATAAGCTGGGAGCGGGCGCGGAAGAACGCTGCCATCACCAACGAATTCACAAGCAGCTAGAGGAAGAAAAAAACGCTGTGAGTTGGGAGACCGACCAACAGCGGGTACTTCTTTGTGTAAAGGAGAAGTCCGTCGCAGTCCCTAGGAGGGCGAACACATTTCTCCCGTCGAGGCAATCGGGACGTCCAACGACGGAGTAATATTCCGTAAGTAAGCGAACTGCACGCGAGAAGAAAATCGGATGACGTCAAGCTATATAGCCTCTGGCTAATCATCCGATTGGTCACAGCTGTGACCCTGTGGGCATTACAACTCGAACGGCGCATGTGCAAAGGGGAACATTCAGTGCTTAAGCACCGCCATTTTGTAGAGCTGAAATGCAGTGGTGGGAATGCAGTAAATTTGTGATAAGACCATTTTATGGCAAGAAATTACTTCATAATTCATCCGATCACTTACAGATTTAAACTTCATAAAAATTACCACCATAAGAATCAATGCAGCAAACTTTGTAGAAACCAAAACCTGCACTGTTCTCAAAACTTTTGGCCATGTCTAAAGTCTACAGGTAAAACTATTTTGTGTACAGTTACAAATTGTATTGTATACATCATCATAGTGTCACAGTGGGCATTTTAATACTACGATGATATCCTCAGTAAAGAATAATCCACCAAACTAGAACTTTTACAATGTTCAAACTGTCATGAAGAAATATGAGAAAACTGGGGAAGGAAATGGATATAAAGACCCCCCAAAATTTTCTTCATATTAAGCATTATTCCTTTTAGTGAAATCATGAAACATAGTGAAATGCTTGCTCAGCATTTGGCGATTATCTGGCTCCTTAGTCAATGTTCCAACTGTGAGAACGAATGAGAAATTACCTTCTAGGGCATGCTGCACTGAAGAAACCATTTTAGAGAGGCAAAAAGGGAGAGGTTGAAGCACACTAAATACCATTAATCATTGGGTGAGAACAGTCTATTGGAGCAACAATAATAGCACACACTGATTTTCTTTCTTTCTTTAATGTACCAGTAGGTCTGAAAAAGATGATGAGAAGCAGTCTAGTGCCTGACTGCAGCTTTCTCAGGTCACTCTGTCATGGTCAGTGTGAAAATCTAATCTTAGGTCAAGAAACGAGGTAATGATAAATGTTAAGGAAACAGACTATAAGGTGCTAGCATAATAAAAATACTTTGCTTGGATTGCATATGTTGCCCCAAATTGCCTGTATGTCCTCCAAAACCTTTCAACATAAATGGTGCCTTCACAGATGTGCAAGTTATCCATGCTATGGGCACTAACACACCCCCATACCATCAGAAATTAATGGCTGAGCCCAATCATGACATTCCGCTGTTTTCAATTAACCTGTTCACCTGTGGAATGTTCCAAACAGGTGTTTCTTTAAACATTTATAAACTTTTCCAGTCTTTTATTGGCCATGTCCCACCTTCTTTGGAACATGTTGCAGGCATCAAATAAATTTCTATTGTTTCACTGTACATGATGATCTTTACTGGTCTTTTGCTCCTGCAGCTTCTTGAAATGCAATTGTCAAATTCAGTGATGCATTCTGGCATACCTTGGTTAAATTGGTTATTTGAGTTGCTGTCCCCTTTTTTATCAGCTTGTACCTACCCTGAACTCTCTGCTATTACATTTTCCCCATTCAATGTAACCCTAAAGTGGGTTAAGAGTAAATAATAATTCACCTAACATGCATGTGGACTAAACACTTTATCCTGAGTTGGAACTCAAAACCTACCCTCGATGCAACCCACCTATTCCTGATCTTTTATGGGAAAAATGAATGTGTGCATGAGACCATGCAGACTGTTGTCAGCATGTCAAAGCCAGGGTCAGCCATGATACTGGATTGTGTCCATGCCTTTGCCAAAGATAAGTTTTCACTTCTGTGATGGCAACATTAATTCAGAAAAAGTGTTTTGAGATTTGCTGGCTATTATTGTCCCTGTACATGCTCCCATTAAGCTCAGTTATTCACAAAATGGGATCAGTTTACACTGCTATGTATATAACATGTAGCTGTATAAATCATCCAAGTCCAACTAAATGATACTGGTAAATCAAATAATCTTAAAATCATCATCAGGATTATGTAAAGAAAAACAATGATTGTATGATAAATCTTTCATCTTTATATTTTATATGTTAAATAGTTAATATTAGTTAAACTCAAGGCCACAAAGAAAGGCGTTTTTCTGACTGGGAGTGGTTGTAGAGATTTTCTTTGCCACTCTAACCGTATAGAGCAATATAAATAAATGTGGCTGATTTTGATAATTATCACACAGAAAAATCTGGAGACTCTTGTACTCTTACCAGAGTAATATGACATGTCATTACAACATTAGTTCAAAGACCCACTTTCAGCCTTTGTTTTCTCTACTTACATTGTCTTTTCAGGTACATTTTCATGCATGCCTTGGCAATCAATAGTGATTTTTAAAATAACGATCCATTGTCATGATCCACTGGCACATGGTGTTAATATAAATAAGTATAAACTGCTTAGCATTGATCTAGCTTGTGGAAGGTTAGCTTACTTAATACTATTTTCCATCTTATGACCGATAGTGACGGCATTCAAACTAAGACCAGGAAAAAGGAAAACTTTTAATTTAACCTATACATCTTCATCAGCTCCTCATCAGAGGTACATATTATCTATCTAGACAATGTTAAGTGGAAGGAAAATGGCCATTTTAGTAACAGGAGTGGACATAATGATTTCAGGAGAGATTCTCTTAGTGACCTTGGCTTTCATATTCGATCAAATATGACTGAAAGGGACGTCAAAATTAATGTAGTCCTACAGTTGTAAATGCAAAGCAAGTCCTCACATGTGACTTCTCCTAACCTCCACAAGCACATCACGTATTCATTATGCATTGATTAGATGCTAGTGTCTAATGGAGTCATTTACCTTTGTTCCCCTAAAGGACTACATTGATTTTTATGAAAACAAATTAAATGGGTTGTCTTCAATGTGTCCATGTAGCTGAGGATGGTTTACAGAATTAAGTGGTTCACGATTGCACAATTATAGAGATGACAATTATCGTACTACCACCATCAATTTTTAACTTGTTTGCTTTAAGGGAATAAACAACAGTACGTTTAACTGGGAGAGTGTTAAGAGTAATACTGTGTTGTATTTGAGTTTCTATTTATTAACATCTCTTTTCATTTATAATGCCTCACATGTCTGGGCGATTGCCAAGTTTGCCTCTGAAATAAATAAAATGTATTGATTAAGAATTCATCAAACAACAGAGGTTTTGTAAATCACTGTTGTTTATTAAATTCAATTTTTCTCAATTTATTTGTGATTGTATTAAAACACTGTCAATAGACTTTTAGAAAAGCATATCAATATGTGTTGCAGTTTCTTTACTGATACATTTAAAAACATGCTGGTTTAAAATCTATTTAAATCTATTTTTTATTTAAAATCTTAATTTATACCATTTTCCCGCTTCCTTAAAACTGAAGGCTCAACTACAACAACATAGATTCTCCACCATGCAGGATACAAATGACATAGCAGTTGGGGGCAAAATAATTTCAGAGAAAGCATTCTTGCATTTTAAACAACTCAAATCTTGTGTGTTTGTTGACAAAGCGTTAAACATAGACTTGCCCCAGTAGTTTATACTGTATTTCAAGATTTAGATTTGTGACATGATACTGTAAAATATGTTCTTTTTCTAGTACACCTTCCAAAAACCCTGCTGGCATTGAGGTAGTGTCTTATTATTGATTTGTAGACTTGGTGATCCCAAAGTGCTCCCATCTTCTGCAAATTTTAACCTGTGATCCTTCAAGACATTTCTGACATTAATCCTAATTCTCATTCTGTGGGGGCAAAAAACATTTTTGTCCTCTTCTAGGCAGGTCAATTACACGGTTAATGGGGAAAAAAATACCTTCAACCCAAACTAAGTGATCAGGTTTTTGAAGTTTATCAAGGGCTGTGATATCGGGAAGATATTTCAAAGTTCATTAAGATTTAGAATGATTGTACCATATTTTACCAACTACTTATTATAATATTTTATTATAAATACTAATAGACTAGGAATAATTTAATATAAATAGGAATACATAATAATTAAAGGGAAACTTAGCAGACTAAATAAAAATTAAAATTACTTTTATGCATTTAAAATGTCTGGCGTTATGCCAAATTGAACATTTCGATACATTTTCAGAAACCTTCCAAACCTAAACTTAAATTCTGTGCAAATATAAATGTATTGTGCAAATGTATTAATGGATAATTTATGAAAATTCCATATTTAATATAAATTAAAGTTAAAGGAAAATCTCATCAATGAATTGTACTTATGAACAAATGTGATTGTTTTTAAGCCCAGATGACTGTCCAGATGGCATTACAAATTTACTCTGCAAGCTCAGTTTGTGTTGTTTAAGACATGATATTGTTGTATGTTTAATATATGTGATCACTATATTTTTGTGACAGAGGTAGAGGCAACTATGCAGGTTTATATTTACAGGTTACACTCTGAGAACGCTTAAATTGGCAAATTCCAGGTCTTCCTCTGGGAAGTATTATTCTTACTTACAGTTTAGTAAATGCTTAAATTGATTATTGACCAGAAGGCTCATGGTTCAAATCCCAAGACTGCCAAGCTACCATTTCTTAGTCCTGAAACGAGGTCTTTAACCCTCAGCTCTTGGGACTGTATCTTGTAAGATTGCATGCGTTTGTCTATATAAGTCAGTCTATATAAGTTCATCTGCTAACTAATATACATTTAAAATATCTGCTTTGGTGCAGCATTCTTGTTTATCTTCATGATCAACGTAAATTTCAGCTAAATCCTGCCAAAAGAAGAAAATCTTAAATAGTACATACTTTGTAGACATCAATTATCTTTCTAAACCTGCCTTTTTAAGAGTGTCGGGTAAGAGAGTCTTACTCAAGGGCTTAACAGTGGCAGGTAGGTTTAGCTGGGATGTGCCTTGCCCACTGAGGTTAAAATCAGTGTAACCAGTGTTCAAGTCTAATGTTTCCATCACAGAGCTTTTCACACCCTGAGTATATGGATGCCTAGGCAGACCAGTCAGACTACAATTACATTACATTCACATTTAGTGATTTGGCAGGCACTTTTATTTAGAGCCACTTACAAAACATGCAGACAGTTGGAGTACCTGTTCATCTTTATGCATTAATTACCAGTTAAACCAGAAATCAGAAACAGTCAGGAGTAGATATAATAACAACTGCAAGCATGCTGATAAGCTGACAAAAATCTATACAAAAAGCAGGTCAAAGAAATTGAAAATTATTAGAAGAGACAGTATCCTAGATTTTGTATGACCAATCTTTAGACGTATTGGGAAAGGGAAAAAAATCTGGAATGTTCTGATTGGTGTGTGAAGTGCATTCCACCAATAAGCATCAAGGACACTGAAACCTTGTGGTCTGGCCTTGGGGACATGGCTCAACAATTCAGACAGGTTAGTATTATGAAGGTTATTTTATTTAATAAAAGTGAACATTTGTCATTGTACAGCACCTCTGCTTGTTTTGGACAGAAACAAGAGGAGGGAAGCAGGTATGCACTTGATGTAGTTACACAGCTTATTCAGTAGAGGGGTAACTTGAGCTATCCTGACTAGAGAAAGAAACAGGCCAGCTGTCAGTGACTTGCTGATCTGTGTTGATCATTGATACAGTTGCCAAGAGAAGCAGGGGTTGATAGATCACTGTGATGTGATGTTTGCAAGTCTTGAGAACAGTAATATCATGAAATTAAAAAACATGTGAAATGTCAAATTTGAAGAACTAAGGTGACCTGTACTCTTTGTCCATCATCGTCCACCACCACCATTGTTCCTTTTTCCTAGGGAAGTGATGGCGTTGTGAAAAGAGAACAACACATAGGAGTGTGCTTGGACTTAAAATGGACCCGTCACCCACTTGTGGTAGTATATGTGATAGTATAGCACACACAAGCATCCACACACACAAGCACATACTCCCACACTACCCATAGTCCAAGAACAAGTAGGATTATTTGAAGAGGGACACATTTAAAATAAACAATATACAATAGCTAAATATAACCAATGCATAGTTGTATTAATACTCCTGCATTTAATAACTCCGCTTGTCAGATCGTTATATGCAGCTAATTAACGCTTATGACAGTTCAATTAGTCATGAGCGATCAGGAACATGATTTTTATTTCACTTTTTTTTCTTTGATCAGATTAAAGTCATGCCTAATTTCTTTGGTGCTATTGATTGCACACAGTGTTTACAAACACACACAGACACTTTGGAAGAGGAATAGCCACTCTAAGATCCTAAGATGGCCTTACTGAATCCTGCTGATGTCTATCTCCTACGTAAAACCACACATAATCCTCAGGGCCCCTCAGACTGGAGAGGGGAATGTGACAAGTAAGAGAGGTTTAAGAATCAGGACTCTTACTGATAAGACTATAACTCCAGAGGGTAAAAGCAACCTGGAGTCATGACATGCTGTTAGTTGAGGCTGGTGGTTAAAAACAAAAGAAGCACGAATGGTTTTAATATATGTACATGTTCATGACATTGTAGGATCACGGGCATTCATGTGGCTGCATGGGTACATGTAAAGCTGTCAATTACACAGTGGAGATTCAGTTAGTTTGTGCTTTATATCATCTGTGTAAGACATCTTGTTTACTTTGTACATTGTAAATATTGTAAATTAATTGTAAGTCCTAGTAAGGCTATTTATTGAAATCAGTCATATTCCCAAATTCTTTAACATGAAATCAACCATTTTAAGAGAAACTATGCACCATAGCATGATATTTGCACACCACTGAAACCTTTCTTCTGTGCAAAACATACCTGTTATCATTCCATTTACTGTCAGGAAACATCATGCACCTGGGCTTGGCTCAAAATCAATGTAATCAGACTCATGACATGACAGCCCATACATGAAGACACCCAGAAAAACACATGCTTTGCTGAGTGTCTGCTAGCTCTAAGGGTGTGGGACAAGGGTGTAAAAGATAAAAAGCCTGTGGTGTTAACCAGAAGAAAAAAATGTTTATGCGTAATGAATGATCAGTGCAATAGTGCAATCAGATAATGAATCATTTAATTCACTAAAATATTGAATTCCACCAAGTTTAAGGAATGATATAAACTTTAGTTAGCATGTGATTCTGGCATTTTAATTATACCAAAGGTCTGAAAAGCATTGCCTGTGAGTACTGGTAATACAACATATTTTGCTTATTAGGTTTTCATACTGTGAAAAGGCAAAGGCAAAGCATTAATGATGATACAGAGGGGATATTTACAGCCTAAACAGTTTATACTGTAGTCTACCCAAAAGCATAGGAACATTAAATTCATTAAACATACTGTATGTGACAATCTAGTGCTTGATAAGAGTATAGTGATAATTTATGGAATTGGGCACTGTTACAACATCGTCTAACTGCTTGTTGGTGAATCTTGACTTTTGGAATTGCACATGGTTGTATGCACTGATTTTAAGAGGCTCTATATATAGTTTAACATTTGCATTATTCAGTCATTGTTGTTTTTGTAGACAGGATGAACAATGCCAGAACAATGGCATTGCTCTCTGCAGGGACATTTAAATGTGTAACTTGATGAATCATGTTAACTGAAATGAACAAACATGATTTCTGTGTCATATTCAGCCTTGCAAACTTATTATGCACTAGCTCCCAGCTTAGAGACAAATCAGTATTTTCAAACCTATTCTTGACCTATTGCTGACATTATAATCCTCTGACTGCTAAAATTCATTAACAATGCTGTGATGCATGGATACAGCAGCAACGGCAAATAACTCTAGAAGAGACGAGAAATCATTGGAGGCGAAAGTTCAAAGACAATTAGTGAGTGTCAAAATGAGAAGGCGGCGGCATATGATGGGGGATGGTTAGGAAGGTGGTTAGGTGAAATTCATCTGACAGCATTTGTTCCCATTCAAAATGGCCTGTCTAGCAAAATGTCTTCTGTCTTTCTGACTCTTTCTTTGTGTTAAAATCAAAAGTCACTATGTGTAAGCCTTTTATAAAGCTTAAATGTTTATGTATTCAGCAGAGATGTGAACTGGAGTTTTGGTTTCACAAATCACGGCTTTCAACACTGACTTCAGATTCAACAAGTCGAATGCCAGAAAATTCCGAATCAGTATTGGACTGAAATAATAAACATATCTAGTATACAGTGTATAATTATGATTATACAAAACAAATAACAAACCGAAAAACATGTAATAGAGTAAAAGGTCTTGGGCGTGACAATACCAATAACTATTCTGTTACTGAATGTGGCAGGTGCAAAAAACGATTTCCAGCAGGAACATGATTTAAACAAAAAAAAAACCAAAAACATAGGAGCTAGTAGAAAGCACAGATTATTAAGTTTTCACTACAGACTACAGAATTTTTCATTACAGATCTCTGCTTCTTGTTGTTATGTTAAGGTGAACATTAAATGGTGTTATGTATATATGCAATTTGTGATCAGATTTTATATAGTGTGCATGTAAAATGCGATTTTTCTTTAGATTAGTGTGCACATAAACACTTTGGTTTAATTCCTCCATCATAATTCTTATACTGGGATTAATGAAAAAATCTCCCATTGTCTAAATCACTTTGATGTATTTTTATGTATTGATTAACTCCATAGCATAACTATCTGTGCTACTGACTGAACTACATTTTGTGGATCCCTTTATCATATCAAAAAATCAGTTGCAATTATCATATTATTATCAGATGGGTCTTTTGTGTTACATAAAAATAAGTGCAATTTATGTAAACATAAATTAGATAAATTAGAAAAAAATAAGCACAGCATGTGCATATGAGTTGGATTATACATTGTATTTGATATTTAAGACAGAGAATGTCTCCATAGATAATATATGAGTGCCGCAGCTCAGATAAAAAAAATAATATTTTTTTGATCATGCTATGCTTGGTGCAAAAGCATCACCTAACTCTTTGAAGGCACATAATTACTGTGGCTACAAAGTATGAGCTCCTGAGTCATATACTGTGGCAAACAAGTGTTAATAACTACTCTTAATTAGTGGTCTGGAAGTGTATCTGATTAACTTGTGCAACATTCCTTTGCCTAATTTGCACCCTAATCTAAGGAGTTTTTATTACATTGCTCCAGTGACCGATCACAGCACATTTTAGAATATTAAACACACGGAATGCTTGAGATGTCTGGTGTCCTGTCCAGGGTGTACCTCTGCCTGTGTGGGTGTGTATGGTAGCATAGCCAGTGAGAGAATAAAGAACTGTCCAGAATATTTCTCTTTATTGTTCACAGTGTTCCTGGACAACTCTGACCCAGACTAGGACATTCAAAATGAATGAATAAATACAATTTATTACAACAAATGAACATTAATTTAGATAAAACAGTAAATTTAATTTTGCTTCCCTCGCCTGATGTTTGTGCATCAACACAACCTTTAATGTTTCCTCACACTTGATGGACAGTTTCAGAACAGTTTCAAACCATTTCCCTTCCAAGTGGCTCAAACTATCTGCCAAGGGGGTAC
Organism: Parotocinclus spilosoma; assembly: GCA_033117975.1. Classification (NCBI taxonomy): domain Eukaryota; kingdom Metazoa; phylum Chordata; class Actinopteri; order Siluriformes; family Loricariidae; genus Parotocinclus; species Parotocinclus spilosoma. Next base: position 14,322 of record JAVSBV010007274.1, read on the forward strand.
ATGTGAGATAGATTAAGTTATCATTGAGGAGCAGTTTCTCTGTAAAAAATGGCTTGCCAGTGAAACTAAAATGGCTGATCTTGGCTGTGACTATTGGATTAACAGGGTCAAAGGTTCAACTTTTCAAGTGTGAAGAATGATACCTGTACTGAATACTGAGTAAATCTCGGCCTGATGTCCTCCAACTGCAGTTTCAAGAAAATTAGGTTGGGATACAGAAAGCGAATGCTTCAAAATCTGTGCATCAATAAGCTTCCACATTTTCTTTAGAAGCATTTGAGATCACATAAAAGCAATGTACTTCCTTCCTTTCAAAGCTAAAGCTATGCTTCATTAATTCTATTGGTCAAGACAATTATACTGGCCAGCTTGAAACAATGTCCTAGGAACAACATTTAGCTGCAGCACCATCCAATAGATAGCAGTTGATGTATTCCATTACAAATGAATAATACTACTTCAGTACTGTTGGTTCAGAAGATTGACAGTTTGTTGTACGATGTTATACTTAACTTTACTTAATATAAAAATCAAGAAGTAAACAAAAAGCATGCTGTTACATTTTAATTAAATTAGTTAAATTGACGCACATTTTAGTTTCTTGTTTTTATTAAAACCAATTCAGATCATTGTAAAATCTAATTGATAGAAATGCTGATATATTGTTGTGCACCATGACTGCCAGTTAGAAACAGCATTTGTGCACGTTTAAACCCTGTGCCTAACTTGAAGGTGGTGTGGTGCAGCTGTAGAACCCTGAAATGAACCAGCATCCCATTCAGAGAGCAATTGGCCTAGGTTAAGGTACTGAACTAAGGTCAAACCCTACCTCTGTCAGGCTGCCATTGCTGGGTCCTTAAGAAAGATCCTTGAACCCACAGTTGCTTGTATTGTAAGGTATCGGTTGTAAATTTCTCTGGATAAGGGCATTGTCACACCTACGCTCTGCTCAGCGGACCACATCCGCATACTTTCACCTTCCCCCGATTATTAACGTCACACACCTGGATCTCATTTGCTCAGTCATTAGTCACCACATAAATTCACTCCCTTCACTCACTCCTGTTGCTAAGTCTCTTTGTTCATTCCTGGTTTCTAAGCGCTCATATCTCTAGTGATGATCGTTCGTACATTTCCGACCTGTGTCCATCCTTCGTTTTTGCCATTCTTGATCACCCTTTGGATTCTGTTTGCTGTGCCTTTGGTTTTGACTCTGGACTGTCCAACTTCGATTTTTGCCTGCTGATTTTTCAATAAATCCTGGAGTCTCGATCTGCGTGTGACTCTGGTGACAGTAGACTTAGCCGATATGGAGGCAGCAGCAACTCCTGTTTATGCGTCTACCGTCGCCTGCGATCTTTTACAGGAGCTCCGCAACCAGCTTTCAGAGGTAACCGGAGCTATGCAACAACTTTTTGCTAATCAGCGGGCGCTACACTCGCTGACTCCCACCATTCACTTGCTCGCTGCACAAGTCTCTCAACTCGCGGTGGCCGCTCAAGCCCTGCCCCCTGCGGCTTTGGTACCGCTTTCTCCCAGCCCACCTCGTCTCGCCCCGCCTACTTCTGCTTACAAGATCGCTCTGCCTAATAAATATGACGGAAATCTCGATAAGGGTCAAGGATTTCTCCTGCAGTATGATCTATATTTTTCTTATTTGCCACCAGAGTCTGATGCAGCTTGGATCACTCTTATCTCCCTGCTCACAGGACCAGCCCTGGAATGGACCACTGCCATCTGGCAACAGAATGGGAATAAGGCAAAGGAATACCGCCGCTTCCTCAACGCCTTTCGTGCCGTCTTCCAGCACCCTCATGCTGTCTGTGTACGAATTGGCACCACCTTGCAGCGGACCTTTGGTGCGTGGTAGATCTCCCACCGGCGCACTCCGGATGTGTATGTCACACAGCCTAACTTCTTTCCTGTGACACTCCTCTTGCCTGATTCCAAGGTTTCTGTCCTAGTGCTGATTGACTCGGGAGCCCATAGCTCAACTTCATAGCCGAACAACTAGCTACCTCAGCAAAGATCCCCTGCTCATACCTCCCCACGGGACAACGGGTCACCGCAGCTGGACAACCACTGGGACCAGGTCTACTCAACAGAGTCACAGACCATATCCATTTCCAAGTCTCCACTGTCTCCACATTCCTGCCCCTCTCCAGGTAAATTCACTACAGACTATTCCCCTACCCTTCAACGTCCCCCAGGAATACCTCGATTTAGCTGCAGTCTTTGGTGTGGGCACACGAAAGCCGATGCATTGTCCAGAAGCTTTGAGCCATCTTCTGAATCTAAGGAACCCCCGGAACCGGTTCTGCCCGGTTGCTGCGGTAGCTTAGAGGTTAAGGTCTGAACTGAACCTGAACTGTCTGGACTGAACCTGATGGTCCTGGGTTCAAATCCCACCTCTGCCAAGCTACCGCAGTTGGGTCCTTAAGCAAGACCTTTAACCCACAATTGCTTGAATTGAAAGACTGTATGAGTTGTAAGTCGGTCTGAATAAGGGCGTCTGCTAAATGCTGTAAATGTGTAATGTGCCCGCATCGTGTTTCGTGGAGACCATACAGTGGGAGCTGGAGCAGGAGCTGGACGAGGCTCTGGCACGGACACAACCACACCTAGAAGTGCCTCCAGACAAGAAATATGTCCTACTAGGTGTTCAGGACTGCGTCCTCGCTTGGGCTCACCTCTCTTCATCGGCCGGACACCCTGGGAAATCCCGTACACACCAGCTCCTAGCATCATGCTTCTGGTGGGAGACCATGTGAAAAGATGTGTACACGTTCGTGGCCTCCTGTTCCACCTGCACCCAACGCAAGACACCTCGTACCCTCCCGGCTGGTCGCCTCTCCCCACTACCGATCCCCAGAATGTCCCTGGTCACACCTGGCGCTGGATTTTCTGACGGACATTTCCCCATCGGCAGGATACACCACTATCCTTAGCATCATGAACCGCTTCTCCAAGGCGGTTAGATTCATCCCCCTCCCCAAGCTGCCTACCGCCTTCGAGACTGCCAAGTACTGTTTTCACAGGTCTTTACCCTTTTTGGGGTCCCAGAGGCCATTTATATGGACCTCAGTTCACATCGGCTACCGGCTACCATCCACAGTCTACCGACCAGTGTGAGAGAGTGAACCAGGAGCTGGGTATGTTCCTCCGGCTTTATTGTTTGGCAAACCCGAACCCCCACTCCTCTACAGGCCTCAGACCATTCCAGTGCGTCCTCGGCTTTCAACCCCCATTAGCACCGTGGGACCCCACCCCATCTGACGCACCCGCTGTGGATGCCTGGTTTAGGAGGAGTGAGTCTGTCTGGAGCCAGGTCCATCAGCACATCGTGCGGGCGATTCGTATATACCAGGTCCAGGCGAACCATCGGCGGTGTCAGGAGAAGACCTTTGAGCCAGGGGACAGGGTCTGGCTGTCGATGCAGGATCTCCACTTACAGGGGAGTGCGAAACTTCGGCCCAGATTTATTGGTCCGTTTAAAATAACTAAATGTATAAATCCGGTCACTTATCGTCTTTCTTTACCGTCTCATATGCGCACTCACCTTGTGTTTCATGTGTCCCTCCTTAGACGCTGGGTTCCTGGTCCGCTGGCAGATGCTCCTCTGATTGAGCCACCTCCCATGGAGGTTGATAGTGCACCCGCCTTCACGGTCCGTGCCTGTTGAACTCCCATAGGCGGGGCTCACGGCTACAATACCTGGTGGACTGGGAAGGCTACGGCTCGGAGGAACGATGATGGGTGGATCCCCTACTCACTCGGGAGCTCACCCGCCGCACACCCTGACCGTCCTGCTCCTCGTGGCCGTGGTCATCCCCGCAAGCTCACTCCAGCGCGTCGCGCCGTGGGTCCGCGTCCCCGATTGCCCTGCACAGGTCCTTTGAGGGGGGACACTGTAAAACATACGCTCTGCTCAGCAGACTACACAAGCGCACGCGCACGTTCACCTTCCCCCGATTATTAATGTCACACACCTATATCTCATTTGCTATTATTATTAGTTATTAGTCACCACATAAATTCACTCCCTTCACTCACTCCTGTTGCTAAGTCTTTTGTTTCATTCCTGGTTTCTGAGCACTCATATCTCTAGTGATTATCGTTCGTACTTACTTTTTCCGACGTGTGTCCGTCCTCTGTTTTTGCCTTTTTGATCACCCTTTGAATTCTGTTTGCTGTGCATTTGGTTTTGACTGTCCGCCTGCTGATTTTGTTATAAAGCCTGGATTCTCGATGTGTGTGTGCCTCCGACATTTTGTACGCTCCAGTGACAGGCATCTGCTAAATTATATAAATGTGAAAGCAATTTCAGGTGTGAATTACCCTATGACATTTCCCTCCCCCCACCAGGCTAAACATATTCAACAAGTACTTTCTTTTGAAGACAAAAAGCAGCACAAACATTGTATGGCTTATATAAAATGTTTAAAACATGTTGTGTACTACAACAGCTTCAGATGTTATACATTGTTAATCTGCTAATATGGTTGATTTCCTGTCCGGTATTTGCAGGCATTCTATCAGCTCTGCAACATAACTGAGATCAGTAGCATAATGCAAATATACCCCCTACTACCATCACTATTTGATGTCATGATGTCTTTGAAGCATGAGCTGGATACAGTAATGAGCACAATAATAGGTGGCAGTTGTCTGACATGCCTTCACAACACACACACACACACACACACACACACACACACACACACACACACACATACAAGCACACACAGACATAGAGAAATCCTCTGTAACATTAAAACCACTGGTAGGTGAAGTCATTAATATTGTCAGAGAGATTCTTTTGGCACTTTTCTGCTGGGGAAGCCTTGGTTCCTGGCACTCATGTGAATGTTACCTTGACATGTACCACCTATGTAAGCATTACTGCAGACAAAATGTGCCCCTTCTTCATGTAGTAATGCAGCCTGCCACACATAGTTCAAGACACTGTATTGATCCCAGATCTCTCTTTTGATTTGATCAAAATTCTGTGAGATGTGCTTGATACTGTGTGATCCACAGAGGCACCACCTAAAGTTTTAGAATTACATATAACTGGGTCTTGTAGAGTTCATGTGTCTGTGGTTCAGATCCTTGGCCGGATGAAGAGGACCTACAAAACATTAGTCAGGTGGTTTTGGTGTTATTGCTGTTTGGTCTTTGTTGAGATCACAATGTTCTATATTTTTGATGTTGCATGTGCACGTCCTTTGTACCAAATGCAAAACTAAATTGTCAATATTGAATGCTCTTTAGTGCATGATATATATACTACTCACAAAACTTAGGGGATAAATCTCCCATAATTACATAACCCATAGTTTTTGTAAGTTTTGTGTTTAAAACATTGAATAGCCTTTATAAAATCTACACTCCACTCCACTCTAATTGACTGTTTATGGGAAGTGAATTGTAAATGTGGCTATCTTTATTTTATATTGTATTGTTTCCATAGTAACTGCTAATTTACTTCTCTTACCTATAACCCAACTGATAAGTGAAACACTGTCCTAATAATGTGTCCCATGTTCACCACAGTGTAAGCACATCATTCAGTTAAATATTTGGATAGCATTTGGCTGTTTACCAAAACAATTTCAAGATACAGTTATGTAATTAATATGGGCATACAGTGCAGGCTTTCAGCTTTTCAGCTGAGGCTATTCCCACCTTAATTGAAGGAAAGAAGGTTTTTGAATTACTGGTCTTTAATATGTTTTTGTCTTTTTTCAAGGGACCACAGATAATTATCACAAACATTATTTAATGGACTGCATGGGCTATTCCCTCAATAATCCATCATCAATTAAGCAAGTAAAAGGTCTGAAGTTGTTTCCAGGAGTGGCATTTGCATTTGGAAGCTGTTGCAGTGAAACCACAATATGCGTTCAATTGAGCTCTTAGTGGAAGTAAAACAGATCATCATTAGGTAAAAAAAAAAGAAATCCATCAGAAAGATAGGAGAAACATAAGGAGTGGCCAAATCAACAGTTTGGTACATTCTGGGGAAAAAAGAGCAGAACCTTAGTATCTAAAAAGGGCCTGGACTGGATGTCCATAGAAGACGGTAGTGGTAGATGATCGCATACATCGCAAACAAAAACCCTTCACAACATCCAGTCAAGTGAAGAACACTATCCGGGAAGTAGGTGTATCAGTATCTAAGTCTACCATTAAGAGAAGAATTCATGATATCAAATACAGAGGGTTCACCTCAAGGTGCAAAACAATTAGCCTTAAAAATAAAAGACCAGATTAGACCCATCCTGTTCTAAAACAGCATTCTTTGGACAGATGAAACTAAGATCAACCTGTACCAGAATGATGGGAAGAAGAAAGTATGGAGAATTCCTGGAACAGCTAATGATCCAAAACACACCATATCCTCTGTAAAACATGATGGAGGCAGTGTGATGGCATGGAAGAAGAAAGCTTTACATGGTACAATGAAATTCTGAGGCATGCATGGCTTCCACTTGCACTAAATGTTTATTGAAGATGTGACAAAAAACAGAAGCAGCCTGATGAATTCCAAAGTGTACAGGAATAAACTTTCTGCTCAAATTTAAGCAAATACTGCAGGGTTGATTGGACAGTGCTTAACAGTACAGATGGACTCAAAACATACTGCAAAAGCAACCCAGGAGGTTTTTTAAGGCAAAGAGATGGAATGTTCTGCAATGGCTAGACATCAACCCAAGCATGCATGCTTAAGACAAAACCTAAGGCAGAAAGACCACAGACAAATATGAAACAAAAACAGCTGCAGTAAAGTCCTGGCAAAGCATCACAAAGGAGGAAATAGTAAGGTCATGTCTCTGGGTTCCATACTTCAGGCAGTCATTGCCTGCAAAGTATTCTCAACAAAGTATTAAAAATCAGCTTATCTTCGAGATGAGCATGCCCAAATGCATTTGTATTCACAAATTGTGCATATGTGACCAGTTAATTTTTGACATTTTAGGGGAAGCTGAGCTAATCTGGTCATGATTTTAGCCGTATCATTGACCCAATTACAAAAATAAGAATTTACTGTACAGTACTAAATGTTTTCAGATTGTGTTTTAATATTTAGGTTTAACATAAATAACTATGGGCAACGTGCATAAATTATAGTACATTGTTACTAAAGGTATATTGGCCTACTGTAAAGTACAAACCATTTTTAAATAATTAGTCAATAAGGCCTAGATGGGAGTTGATGAAAAGTACTTTTCTGTAGAATTCTGGTACAATTTTATACAGCATTTTTGAATCAATAAACTATAACTGTCTAAGTTATAAGAGTTCTGGTTTCATCTACAAAAGTTTTAGCATATTAGAAAACAACTTATAATGTTATACTAATCGTATTATAGAATTCTGTTTAATCATGTGGACATGTGGCACAATCAAATGTTGGACGAGAACCACATGTTATAGTTTGATCCATCCATCATACTGTGGTTGGTATTACTATCTATGTTGTTATTATTATTATTATTATTATTATAGAATATTATGCTTGTCTTTTTGAGACTGAAATGAAGAACATAATGTCTTTAAATGATTATGATTTTTTTTGGTAATAGCATATTGTTTTTACATAACAAATAAACCAAAAGTTTTGAGAATGGCACAAATTTTGTTTTTCACAAAGTTTCCCTGATTAATTTATTATGGTAGCAACTCTAGATTGTGAAAGAAGCCACTTCTCTCCAAAAAAGGAATTGGACTCCAGAGGACTTACGTAAAGTGTTTTTCTCTGATGAAACCCCTTTCAGACTTTGTTTGGGACATAAAAGTAACTGCCGAAGAAAAGATGAGACCTGTGTTATGCCAACAGAAAAGCATGGAGCTGTTTCTCATCCAGGAATTGTGGTTTTGCTAAAAATGTTGCTTAAGAACAATGCCCCAAATAAAGCATGGTATCAGAACATCCACCAAGAACAACTTCTCTCAACAATCCAGAGGCAATTTGTAGATAAACAAATCTTTTCCCAGAATGATGGAGCACCATGCCATGCCACAAGGTAAAGGTGATTATCAAGTGGTTGGTGAAGAAAACATTGGGTCCCCAAATATTGGGTCCATAGCCAGGAAACTCCCCATATCTCAATCCCATTGAGACCCTGTGGCCAATCCTCAAAACGTGGGTGGACAAACAAAAACCCAGAAATTTTGATTAACTACAAACACTGATTAGGCAAGAATGGGTTGACTTCAATCAAAATTTTGCCAGAATCTAATATCCAGCATGCTAAGGTGAATTGAAGAAGTCTTAAAGAAAAAGGGTCAAGACTGTAAATATTAGGTGTTTTCTTAAACTAGATGTATTGTAACTATACCTTAAAACACATTGAATGCTTATTAAACTCAGCTTATTAAACTTTGAAATCAGCATTCAGGCTGACACAACATGCTGTACACTGCCAATATAACATAATCAACACCACCAAACATACAATAAGACAGTAAGACAATATACACAATAAAACAATATAACCAAATAACACAAAACAAGACTATAATCTAATATTATGCAGTAATAAAGTCTTATAATTTTACTTTTATTGTACCACATGAATATATGACAAAAGGTTATAAAAAAAACTGAGGCAGTAAGCTCTGCATTTTCAGCAACACTTATAACTTATAACACTTCCACAATATAAATCATTATAAATATTTATGGATTACCCAGTGACAAACAGTTTTGGTAGAATGTGTTGTAATAAATACCCCAGCGACTCTTAATATGATGCAGTCATAGGTTCCCGCTTCTAACAGGTAAGTTAATAAGCTTTCTTGCCTTGCTGTTCTTAGAGTCCATAGAGTTTGCCAACTTTGATTAAGAACATTTTTTTAAACTTGAAAATGCACTAGAATGCCAAAAGAGTAAGAATAAGACCTCTTAGAAGGCTGCTGTAGCAGAAAAGGTGGATTCAAACTCCATATTAATAAACATTGGCTGTCATTTTTGTATGTCTATAAAGTTTTGTTTACATGATGTATATGCAATATCGAGAGCCACTATGGTGTTATTTATAAAGCATTATTTTCTTTGTCCATGTCAATTCCATGTTTGCATAATTCATATTATCAAGTTGTTAGCAGTGGCTGTGGCTAAAATAACAGGGCATCAATTAATAAGGGGTGTATAGATACTTTTTATTGTGTTCATACATAGCACAAACCCTGAAATAAAATGAAAAACATCCAACTAGTAGTTCAAAATATAAAGGCATATGTTTCTACTTATACTGAAATGGTATATTGCTTATGAATAGTGCATTCTGCATTCATCCTCTTCTCTGTGAATTTAAAATGCTGATATGGAAAATAAGTTTCCAACATTTTTGTAGGTCCACATGCTTTTAGAGTGAAACAGTGAACAAATCTTAAACCACGTCTTAAAATTAGCTGCCACAGTAGCAAGACTAGGGTGATTTAAGAGAAAAGTTCCTAAGTTGTCTAAATTTGGAACACTATTGAGTATAAATAATGAATGAGATGAGCAATGGAGCCTTTCTTTCATATCAGGCAGTGTGAGTGAAAGGCAGGAGGGGGTCAGCACGAGCAAATTTAATGTAATGGAGACTGACTTTAGACTGCTTCAGGGATCTGAGGCTCTTATTGGACACAGTGTGGAGCAAGTCTTACCTTAGATATCATAAGAACACTTTATGAAGGAAAGGTCAGGCCAGATTAGACCTCCTGCAGTTGGAGAAGTTGAGTAGATTGAGTTATTTACCCAGTCACAGAGTGACTTTTCACTGCCTTGATACAGTAACAAACTGGCAGAACTGTTGCCAGAAGTGATACTGTGACCAATATTATGCTAAATCCACTCAAATTAAGTGATCCTTAGATTTAATTTCTTAGTTCTATACTTTTTATCTAACACTTGTGGTTTGGGCACTTTTAACCTCAAAGCTTATTTGTATATTTAATTTATTCCTTAAATAATGCTGAATAAAACCATGTACATAGCATTCACATTGTTTTTGGTAAATCTCATATGGAGGGTAGTCTGTATTATAGGAATCCTTCTATGTTGTTGTTGCAGTACTGATTGCTGTCATGTTGTAGCAAAGCAAAACATGATGTTTTACCTTTGGCTATATCGTTCAGGGTCACTCAGCTTAACCCAAAATTCAATGGGTGCAGGTAGATTTACACCCTGGACAGGGCACCAATCCATTGGAGCATTCCATAAATGTGTCACCTGACCTTTAAAGCCCTTATTTTACATTGTTGATTGGTTCCTGTTCCTGGCTTTGGTTACTCCTGTCATTCCTCAATGTTATTTGTTACTGATCTGTGTTTATATTAGCATTATCTTGGCATTGTCCCGTCTAGCATCTGTGTTTATATTAGACTTGTTTTAGGATTGTGTGTTACGATTTGTGTTTGAATTAGGCTTTTATGTTAGCTTATTTGTTGGGCAAAACATACAAACACCAAGATGACTGTTAGAAGTTTCTAATGGGACTATTGTTTTAATTTAAAGTTAAATGGGAGTGCATCTGTTCTTAAGGGATTAAATTTAGCAACTTGTGTTTTGGTACATGATATTCAATTAAAAAATATAAATAACTTCAAAATTGAGCATCCCCAACAGCCTGGTCTCTCGTTATTCCAACAAGGTAAGATGACCACATGTACAATCAACTATGTGCATATATAGATCTAAGATCTCAGAATAACACATATTGTATTGTTTAAGAAGGAAGCACAAAAAAAGCCGCAGGGCTTCGACAAGAAAGGGACACCTGAAGGTGGTTTAGTCATTAAGTGCCAAAGTGTCTGTGTCATCATGATCTGAAGGCTGTTGCGCAAGGAACAAGCCTCAACTCCATGACCAACTCAAAAGCATTTAGATATTTGCAGTTGAGTACATGGACAAAGATTGAGCGTTTTGCAGAAGTGTTCTGTAAAGAGTTAATAGGTGTGATGGCAAATAATATATGCTCACACAATTAGGGAATATTTAATTATGGAATGTTTCATTTTGAAATATCCACTAATGTTTGTTAGCAATATACTGTATGTAAGGAAACATTTTCCTTTTAAACTTTGGCACATTCCTTTTAATTTATTGATGGTTTGTCAGCTGTAACAGGAACACTGCATAAAATTGTGCCTAACTGTCTAGTTGTGTGTGAGAAGGCATGTCAAAAAAAACAATAGTCAAAGCAATGCATAGAGCCACACCAAGTATTTTGCAACTGTGGAAAGCAAACTTGAACATGAAAGCAAAGTCAAATCTCAGAGACTTTAAGAAAATTGTTAGTTTCAGTGTCATGGAAAAAAGATGTCTGGTCACCTTAGATTAGGGCTCTGTGCAATACTAGCCAAGTTCTCCATCAAAGTTTGAATCCATCAAAGTTTAAATTCTTTTTGGACTTCAGATGCGCCACAGACTGTTGATGGACTGGATGTGTGGTGTTAAGGGTCACTGAGCTGTTAATCACAATGCATTCTAGTTTGAGTGTCTTTGAAAATTCTATGCCTGTATTTCAGTCACACTCTGTGAACCAGTTAGGACTAAGTGTGACTGAAATAAGAGAACATTAATTAGAAGGAACCTCCACAAACCTGGCCACACTGAGCTTGCTTATTTATTGTTTTTTTTATATATGATCAGTACATTTGATCTGAGCTCATAAAACAAAACACAAAAAACAGGGAAGCTTAACCTCCAGCAACCCAAATACAATTTCTGCTCTGGAGGGCAACCGATTATTTGTTATGACTACCACATGTGAACCTGAGAAGCCTCACCTCTTTTTATGCTGAGTGCCTATATGATTAGTAAAGTAATCATCTGCTGTTCTGTTCTTATGTTCAATTATAATCAAATGTGGGACTGTGGTAGCCTAGTGGTTAAGATACTGTACTCTGGACCTGATGGTCAAGGGTTCAAATCCCACCTCTGACAAGCTGCCACAGTTGGGTCCTTAAGCAAGGCCCTTAGCTCATGATTGCTTGAATTGTAAGACTCTAT
>JAVSBV010007275.1:0-12715 GCA_033117975.1 Parotocinclus spilosoma
ATAAAAATCATTAGGGAATGACTCATTTCATTTCAGAAACAAACAACTTTTGAAAATTTGTTGACCAGTGTAATTACCTACTGTTTGAGTCACGAACATGTGACATGAATTTCCAGGTCTGGAAAGAAGACCATCAACAAATGGCTTACACATCCAGATGCAACAGTTTTGTTTTGAGAATAGCACAAATTTTGGTTTTTACAAAGTTTGCGCTCATTTTTTTTGTTCAACTGCCTGTTGTGGTTATTTTGTGCTTAATATTTGCAAAAAATGTGTGCTTCAGGGCTTAGAGGAGCCACGCATCATATTAGGGGTTTACACAGACCTCAAATTGCCAAGTCAAGGTAAAGAAGTCTGGGTCAGGATCACACACATTCGCACCCCTAACGAGGTAATGTACAAAGAGAGTTGCCCTGTGTGAGTAAAATTGTGTTCAGATATAATGACGGTCATTTTTGCTCTGCCTCAGGTGTTTCTTAGTTTGGCAGACCCATCCATGTGTGAAGAGGAATCTCTGAACAAAGTCATGGGACAAATAAACATAGACATTGATTCACTTCCCCTGCTGACAGACTTCCCTATTGGTACCCTCCTTACCATGTCTTATCATCATCTAGTCTGTGTTTGGCATTGCAGTTGTAAGTGTGCAGTGTGTATGTGCAGAGGGTCCGTGTCTGGCTGAATACAGTGACGGTAAATACTATCGTGCAAAGCTCCTTACCTTTTCGGAATTGAACCCCAACGTCCAGCTTCTTGTGAGACATGTGGACTTTGGCTCGGATGACATAGTGCCACCATGCAAGTAAGCATATATTACTTTGTGTGTAAGGACAAGTGATGCATGTTTTGAATAATCGGTTTCATTTTTCAAATCAGATGTGCTTAAACTGTTTATGGCTGCACCTGAATAATAGAGTCAAGTTCTCTGTATGTACGTAATACCAAGAAATTATCTGGATAATGCGAGTCTGGTATTTATTTATTTAGTCCAGGCTTGGTGCAAGTCTATTAAATTCTCCTATAAAGTTGGCAAACCATTCATTTATGGGGCAGAGGTAGGAACCTATTTATATTTTACTGAGTCATTGAGTTTTTCAGTATCACACATTTGGTTGCCACTTTTTTTCATGGAGATACTTACATGCTTCATATTGTCAGTGGTGGAAGAAAAATACATATAATGTACTTGGTTAGTGAAGCCCAGTGTAAAATATTACTCCAGTAAAAGTAGAAGTCTTCCCTTAGTTCTAAAATATTGACTTCCCTTGAATTATTTGCCTTCAAATGTGCTTAAGTATCAAAAGCAGCATTACCATGAATTATGATGTAAGTCGCTCTGGATAAGGGCGTCTGCTAAATACTGTAAATGTAAATGATGGTATGGTATGTTATCATTTTCATAACAACACTCGGTTAATCAACTAAGTTTAGGTGAACAGACTCGTGTCACTCTTGGTACAACAGTCTTTCAACAGCATGTTAAGTAGTCCAACAGGTCCAATCATGCGGCAGCAGGGCACTGGATAAAGTCTTGCCGATATGGGCCAGCAACTTCAGGTGATGTTCACAGCAACCACCAGAATGTGAATAACGCCATCTCAGTGAATTTGACAGTGGGATGGTTGCTGCCAGATGGGCTGGTTTGATATTTCTGCAACTCCTGATCTACTGGGATTTTTACACACCGAATGGTGCAGTGAAGAAACACAACCATCGACTGGTAGTTATGCAGTCAGGATGAATTCTTGATGATAGTGCAACTGAAAATTGCCAGAGAGAATCTCTGCTGTATAATACTTCACATTTTGGGCTGCACCACATTGGGTTCCACTTCTGTCAGCCAAGAAAATCTGTAGGAATTGTGTGATGCAGTCATGTCAACATGGGCCACTCTCAAAGGAACTTTTCCTGCATCTTGTGGCATCTATACCATGAACAATTGTGCACAATTTGAGAGCAAAGTTTTCGACCACTTCTGAACTCATTGAATTCACACATTTGGACTAGAAAAATATTCTCAGCTCTCGTCATTTGCTTGGTACTTTTTGCACTTGCTTAAACAAGTCATGCCTTGTGACTTGTTTCAGTCGAAACTCGTTTTTTCTACCATGGTAAATTGTTAATGTTGATCAGACAATCTCTATACAAATATTTATTATTATTATTATTAAAATTTAAGAGTGCAATTTTGTTATACAAAAAGTTTGTATTAAACAAATGGCCCTTTGCATTACTCTGTACTTTTAAAGTAGCTCACCAAAGATGGTGACCACTGCCTAAACAGTTTTTTTGGGGGGGTCTGGAACATTATTATTTATTTATTGGGGAAAATGTACTTACTTGTTGTTTCGGTACTCGACAAGCCTTCTGGAATATGTTAACGAGAATTTAGGAAACCACTGTGTAGTGTTTCTAACAAAGTGCTTGGTTAGTGTACATCATGCTGAACCATATGCATATGTGGTTGTTGTGCAAAAACATGAATGATTTACAGATTCCATGTGGTTCAGACAGGCAACATTCCAAATCAGACCAACTCAAATGAAATCCTCTAGCAATATACTGCATATACACATTACCCTCTGCAAGTATTGGCACGGCTGGTAAACGTGAGTAAAAAGTAGTTTAAAAGAAATTCACCTTTTGGTAAAATGAGAAAAAAAACCAACCTTTTAACTGAAGTAGTATTAAAGAAGAAATCCCATAAAGTAATAACTTATAACTTTATTAAATAACTTAAAATAAAAAAATTACTCGCATCCCTGGACTTATCCTCGTACAATCTTCTGTTGCCAATGATACATACAGTACAGGGTATTTGAGACCATTTTTCTTAACATAATTTTTCCAGATCTTCCAAGATTTTTGGGATCATAGTCCTGTAGGAAGATCCAGTGACAACCTGATAATTTTTTGTTAGGATTGGACTTACAATTATATTATATTAATTTACAATATCCTGATATATCATGGAGTCCATGATGTACTATACCCTCAAGGCTCTTGGGACATTTGAAAGCAAAATGGCTTCACATCAAAGATTGCACAAACCGAATGTAGCTTAAACATGTGCGTCACTATGTTAAAAAATGCCTTAATTTTTGTTGCGTATCAAATTGTGTAACTATATATTGGATTGAAAATGTTTCATTATTCTGTATGTATTTGTGCATGCAAACGGTAGACTGCGCTGCCTCCCGCCGTCACTCCTCTGTTTCCCGTGCATGGCAGTGTGTGTTAAGCTGGCAGGATTCAAACCTGCCCAACATTGTGACGAGGAAGAGCGTATTCCCTATTGTCCTGAATGGAGCATGAAAGCCATGACTGAGATGATCGACCTACTGCACGGCAAACTACGTGCCGTGGTGACAGTAAGCCTCCACCAATCATAACATGCACTCGATATTATAATGCCTTTAGATTTTAAGGAGGGTTTTATGCCACATATTACATTAGTATGATACAATCTGTTGACTGAACATTCTTAGTAGAGTTAAACGGTTTACATTTAAATCTATGCCAAATTTATCGAGTATGAATACCATAAAGAAGCACTTTGCAGTTCTACAGTTACAGACTGTAACCCTTTTGTTTCTTTACATACTTTGTTTGTCCCCTCGGTGGGTAGCTCCACCGGCTTACAACAAGAAGGTCCTGGGTTCAATCCCAGGGTGGAGCGGCCTGATGCTGAGAGCGACGCTAAGAAAACCAAATAAGCAAACTCTAATTGCCTGGACCACCACAGATAGTCCTATTTGGGTGGTAGCTCATTCTCTTAGCGTTCACACACAGTGCACTCTTAGACCACGGTGCCCCACCTTGTTGTTGTATTTTTTATTAGTCATCCTCCAATCCCTCATTACTCATGGGCTGCTGCTGGCTAGACATTTTTGGTTGATTGACTGTTATAAATACTCCAGCAACATTTCGGTGTGATCCACCACCCAAATATTACCTGATCTGCAGTGGGACTGGCAATTGTATAACCGAGTAAAATGGACTGCATATTGAGAGTATTATATGGACTATAGTCTTTAACTGTACAACTATGGAGTGCTTCTATAAGTAGAACTGGTGAAATGCCCAAGGAGTATGGAAACAAGAAGGTGCACTGAAAGTGAGCACGTTTTGATTCTGCAGCATTCCAAGTTGATTTTCTAGCACCAACTCCACTAACCTTGCCCCTAAACGCTCACATAAATGACCTTTAACCACGCAAAATAACCCACAGGTCCACTTTACAAGTTAAAGTGTGCGTGGCAGCCTATACAAGCCACATTAATTGATTTAAGTCAAACAGAACTTATGTACTGTTTAATTTACCTGAAAACAAACCTATGTTCTATCAAGACCTGTTTCAGTGTCAGCATGACTAAGGATGAGTCTGTGTCGTTTCAGGCCACAGAGCCAAAGCTAACTGTGGTGCTGTACAAGGTAGATGGAACTTTGGTGTATTCTCCTCTTGTGGAGAAAGGTCTTGCTGAGTATGAGTGATGAAGCAAAATAAGTAAGTATACTATTTGAGATTAGGAATGTATGTAAGAACTTTCCTGATAACATCAGTGGTTTGTTTCCTGTATAGGTGACACTGCTGCACAGCCACCAGGTATCTTGAGGAAGAAGACTTTTGTTTGTGCTGAATGTGTTATGTTGATGTTAATGACTGGATATTTTTGTGATTTACAGAGTAAGTATTGCTTTTGTTACTGCTGCCATTGTTCAGGCTGTGCTACTGTGTGTCTGTATGATGGGTACAGAACCAGTCAATTCCCTCTTTTTGGATTTGGGATTGGGAAGCTTTAATTTATGACAAGTTAGAAAACATTTATTTTACAAAAATGTACACGGCAAATAAATACTTGACATTGAACGATAAAACACAGCACCCATTTTCTTCCAAAAGTGCACTATTTTGTCTACAAACCAAATATCCTTTACTTCCAAAAGGTCTCATGTCATGTCTTGGTATCCATGATAACATGTCCGTGGGGATCTTTTAGCCGCACACGGCCAGTGGGATAACGGGTCTCCTGTCGGCCGTCTGTGTATACAGTTTTAACTGTTCCATCAGGGTATTCTCTTCTCTTAAATCCTGCAGTATGGAGCTCACGCTGACCAGTGTTGAACTGTATCTGCTTACTGCCGTCGCTAAATAACAAATATGCGGTTAGGCTCTCAAGGAAACATATTCAGGACTAATGTACACACACACACACACGATGAATCAAAAGTCACAGGACACCTTTATTTCAGAAAGGAAAAGGGGGCCCAATCTTTTAGTCCAGAACATGGCCACCATCTTGGATCAAGGGTGATCATGTGGCATAAAGACAAGAATTATCTCAGTAATCGATTGCAGCACTCAGATGTGCAATATCTCGTGTCGTTCAAATGTTATCAACACAAATTTCCAAACTTTTGTTGTATGGAACAGGTAACCGAAGATGGAATTGATCATTCTGATGGCCGAAAGATCACCAATTTCACACAGAACTATTGCATCCCTCATAGCCAAAGTCCAAGAAACCGGAACTGTAGATGGCAAACTATGTAGTTGGTACTGACAAAGAAACCTTGTCGGTCATGAAAAGTCCAAGACGCAGCACACGTCATGTGGCTTTTGACTCACCCTGTGTGTACATGTGCATTTCTCTCTCGTTTTTCGTTTTAAATATATATAAAATATGCATTTCTAGACAATAATAACAAGACCATCATAAGGACAAAATAACCATGTTTTCTTTAAATCTTGATTAATCTTCTTTTAAAACATTGTCCACACTATACGTACGGGTTTTGCTGGATTATGGTGCCATCTGCGAGCACGCTCTCTTCTCTTCCATCAGGGTACAGATTCTTCACAGTCTGATCAGGAAATGTGATTTCCTTACGCCCATCTACATAGTGTTTTTCTAAAACACAGAACCAACAAAAGCTTTAGAAACATCTTTCTGTACCAAAATATTGACTTATTTTTTTTGTTGCTGGCTGGACGTGCTACCTATTTGGTTGTTGGGAAACTGGAGCACTTCCATACCATCAGGATAAGTGGTATGTGTTGTCTGAGCCTCTGCATAGTAATAGATCTGCAATACAGAAAGAAGGCACTGAATATCAGGGACCATAGTGAGAAATATAAAATGTTGTTGATCTGTAAATGCACTCATACATAGGACCTTAATTTAACAGCGTTCCCTAGAAACTATCGGTGTATGTTGCATAATATGCTCTGTGAAATTAGCCATTATGTGGCTTGTTTATGACTATCAAGACCATAAAGATACAGTATAGCGTATACAGTTGTGTTCACAAACAGAACAAATAAGGACGTGTATAATAGACAAATGCAACTTAAATTATATCAGTATTTTTACTAATATACCAACAAATGTCTTGTGATTTCCTCACTGGCAAAATTATCCAACCCCTTAGTCACATACATCATTACTACTTAGTAATAACGTCCTTCATAAGCGAAACAGCTTGACAAGTTTCTTACAGCAATCTACGGGTATATTAGCACATTCCTCATGGGCAAAGGCCTCCAGCTATTCTTGAGCTTGTGTGCTGCAAGTCGGGTGATTGCGATGGCCACTCCAGAATCTTCCATCCCTTCTTTTTCAATCAAGCCATGATAGAATTGAAGGTATGCTTGAGTTCATTGTCCTGTTTTAAGGTCCAATGTCTCCTAAGCTTCAGCTTTGTTACTGACTGCATGGCATTTCCACATAAGATCTCCTGGTAGCCATGCTCTCCTGGGACCCACTGCCATGCTTCACAGTAGGCAAGGTACCCTTTTCTGTAAACAGGCCTCGTACTTCCTCCAGACATATAGTGAACCAAAAGTATCCAAGTATACAGTATCCCAAAACCTTTGGGTTGGCCTTGGCTTTTGGCATACTGGAGTCTGCAGGGGGGTGCGCCTGGGAGATCTGGCACTGAGGCTTTCATCCCACAATGTGCACCTTGTTGCCTGGGCCAAAACCCGAGTACTGTCAGCCAGGGATTTTTCTTCACCTCTTATTTCCGGTACCGGACAACAGTCGCCGACAGCATCCTCGCTCTGCCCTGCCCAGGTACTGTTTCCACTGTACCTTTACCTTTAAACTTGCGAATTTTGCTTCCAATTGTCTCTATTTTTATAGCAATATTCCTTCCTTATGAAGAAAAATCACATCCTCTCTTGACTTCTTTGACCATTCCCTGACTTCACCATGCTAAGACACCAGTGGCTCGGTCCTTTTAAAACGGATTAATTGTTGCATGTTATGGTTCTGTTCACATCTACAGATGCTTTCAGCTCATGATTGAAAACACCTGATTAAAACCTCTGTTTTTGAGAGTAGTAATCTTTAAGAGGTTGAATCATTTTAGGGAGGAAATCACAAAAAGGGCATTTATTGGTATATAAACAATATTCCTGTAACTTAAGTTGCATTTGCCTATTATACATGTCCTTTTTTTGATCTGTGAGCAATATAAAAAAAATCAACATTAAACTTGCTAAAACACTTTACTGCAGTGGGGGTTGAATAATTTTGAACACAACCGTATACTGTATGTGTTCTGTTGGCACATACTATATTCCCCACGTACAGCACCATTAGCAGAATAAAAGGATTTTTTTTTTATTGCATTCAAATATTTTGGTAATTATGGTTATGCAATTATTTTAAAAAAGTAAGGCATGCATAGCTAAACTTCTTACCCACTGCTGTCCACAGAAAAGAGTCATACCCAATGAAAAACATGACCAAAAGGTAAAAAAAAAAAAGTGTGATTGAGCATACTTAAGACTCCTTTTTGAGACACTACACTCCTTCTGCAATAATGCACAACTGCACATACTACTACTTCATAGAAAATAAGCAAATCACTAATATGACAAAATGTATCCCTTTTTTTAACACCACAGTTCCCATCCTGCAATCTGAATGGCTGAGAGATGTTATAGCCGCACTCTGATGCACTACAAGTAATCCAAAAGTAGCCAAAATATAATTACATATAAAACACTGCTAAAAAAAAAAAAAAAAAAAAAGTTTCTTTACGTTTCTTAACTTTAAATCTTTACGTTTTGAAAACGAATTAAATCTGGAAGGTGAAACAAACAACCAATCTGAGCTAAGGTTTGTTACCTTAAAGGGTTTAAAAGCACGAGAAACGCTAAATTAAATCACTACTTTAAATGGGCTCTTAAAGGATTCACAGCTCGACTAAACAGCAATTATCAGTTTCAGTCCCATTAACAATATTGAATTGAATCAGCTTTGTCACTCAAAAATAACCTTCATCTGACTGATGTCCATCTCATAACCCAGTGAAGCTGCCAATGCTCAAATTCTCCCTTTACTTTTCTGTCTAATAATATTAAAATGAAGTTTTATCTGTCAAATTTATAATCACAAATCAAGTATAATGGGACCGTAGACTTTTGTTATATCACTGGGACCGTACTCAAATGTGTGTCCTAAAAAAAATAAAACTGACCCTGATTTTATAGTATTTGCTGAAGATAAATAATCTTGCTTTTTTATAAGCTTACCAAGCAGTGTATTTGTGTTTACGGTCTGTATAATAAACAGTAAAGAGGAAATTCTGTTTCTCGACTTAAGTTTTAGAAGAGGGATCCCTGATAGATTGGAACTCTTTTACCTTGTGGAATGTTGTTTTTTTTCTGCCCTGTTTATCTTAATATCTAACAATAAATGGTGAAAACTGTGATATAGTTACAATAATACACTAGAGGTTGTGCTTTGATGTGCAATATTGGCACTGATCTGTAGTGTATGAAAAATGCATATACAATTTGAGGATTCATTATTTTAAGAAAAATGATAACTAAAAAAAAATCTTAATCTGCAATTGTACAGGGCCCACAAATGAACTGAACCCCCTGGATGAATTAATAGAAATAAATCTAAAGTCTCTCACCACTCTTTGGTCCTGCATGATGTGTTTGATGTCGCCGTTGAAAAACGTGACTCTGATCGACAGCCCATCTGCAGATACCTCTTTCCTTGTGCCGTTTGGGAATATGATAAGTCTTCCACCATCAGGTAAGGCCTTTTCAATCTGACACAGGATCAAGTATGTCATTTTACTATAGAAAATATAATCAGACCAGAAACATTTCCATTCATGTTTCTTTATTTTCATCTCACCTTGCCGTCTGTGTGTGTGATCTCATCCTGTCCCATCTCTGGTAAGCCTGTAAAAGTTTTTGAAGTGTCCAGTTCCTGTAAAGAATCACACATATGAAGGTATGGGGACAGTCAGGAGATTGTATACTCAATGTAAGCTTGTGGTGTGGCTTGACCAACCGTGGCTGAGCAAGTGGAGTCTCTCATTTGTTGGTAATCATGGCTCCTTCCCTCAAACTCAAGCAGTCCATCTGACATGAGGTCTGCAGGAGTTGCTGTACAGGGTTCCTTCTGCCAGTTACTACCTATAGGAGATAACTTGTATCAACAACCTGTACATTTTTCTAAAACCTAAACGAGAGGAAATTAATTAGATGGGATAGTCTGTACAAGGCACAATAACAGTGCTAACATAGGCATTTGTACTGTTTAACACTTAATTTATTCCAGAAGGGTCATCAAGTGCCAAAAAGAAGTACTAAAAAAAGTTTTCCAATAAGGAGATGTAAATTGAATTACTCCAGTCAAGCACTCGAGAAAATCCACATCGTATAAGGTACTGCATGCATACTGTGGTGTTAATGAATGTGTATTGTACAGGTGCTCCCTGATTTATGATGGATTTGATTAACTGTATTTCCATTATAAGTTAAATGTGTCAAAAACCGGGAAGTGTAAACATGCTTTTATGGCAAATCAAAAGATTTTAGGCATTAAACTACAGTTGGGCAAAATCAGTAACAGTGCTTATTTTATAATAGTGTGGAGAATCTCTTGTAGTTTTTTGAATAATGTATTGAAACTGAAAAACAAAAGCAAAATGCTTAGTCCACTGGCGACCTCTGCACCGCTGCTCAACTAATTGCTCAGCATATGCGGTGCAGTGATTCTCACCATTTTCCTTTTGGTCGGCTGTCATCACCAGCCGTCTTAGGACCTATGGTGCTACAAGTTTAATCTAGTGTGCACAGACAATATTTTTCTTGCCAAAATGCAAAACTAATTCAGCAAGTTACCTTGAAGCGCCAAAATAATCAATGAGGACAAAATGGAGAATAAAAGTTTTTGTACACCTGTACCCCTCATTTCATTAGAGATAAATGAGTTAATTTGGGTAAAATGGGTAATTTGCCCATTTGCATCATAAGTGACCTTGCGCTGGTATTTGCAGTGGTACTTATACATTTGTGAATTTTCTATATTATATATAAATAATCATTACCATCATTTTCACCTAAATTTAGAACCAAATTAAACAAAACTATTGTACATGGTAATTTATTAATTTATTTAAAAAGCCCCAATATTACATACGAGTTTTTCCTTTCATTATTTGCTGTGACCAGTGGTACAACATTAGTAACCGTTGATTAGTCCTGCACTATGGCTCTGGAATGTTGGTGGGTTTTTAAACATGAACTGCTCAAATCAGGTCCATACACAATATTTATATTGGATTTAAATTAGGACTTAGACTTTTCCATTCCGAAACATTAAGTTTTATTCTTCTTAAGCCATTGTTTGCCGGGACAACTTATGTGCTTAGGGTCATTGTCTTGCTACAAGTTCCCTTCAGAATGTGCTTAAATGTCACACAAATTTCCTTTAGTTTCTGGTAAATTCAGAAATCACTGTTCCGTCCATCATGACAAGCCGTCCTGGCCCAGATTCAACAAACTGTTCCCAAACCACAAAACTACCCACTGTGTTTCACAAATGGACTAAGCTTTTTTTAATGCTGGAATGTTTTCCTTCTTCCAGACATAACACTTCAAATTTAAATTAAAATGAGTTGTTCTGTCCTGTTCAGCTCTTTTTACAACCTTTTAACAGTAGCTTTCCACATGTTTAGCAAACCGCTAATGGGCAGCAATGTTCCTTTTGAAACACAGTAGCATTCTTCTGATAACTTGCCATGCACACTATTGTTCACTGGTTAGTGCTAGCGCCTCACAGCTCCTTAGACCCAGATTCAAGTTCCATACTAGTTGCTACCTGTGTGGAAACTACATATTCTCCCTGGATCTGCAAGGGTTTTCCTCCAGGTTCTCTCATGTACTAGGATAATTGGTGCCTGTAAAGTTTCCGAGTGTATGCAGACATGTGCATGCATTAATGGTTTCATATCTGATATCATCCCAGTTCCCTGACCTAAGCCCCATTAAAAAAATCTTAATCAAACCTGTAGCGTGCATGTTGGAAGGATTGGCTGCAACTGGAGTAGGTTTCTGAACCTCTGGACTTTCCATGTTCCTATTGCTGCACTCAGGTGGCTTGTTCTTAGTACTGGAAGAAGGGCTCTAGAAATACAGATGCATTCAATGAAAAGCCATGCTTTTAAAACCTACAAACCAATCTGTAAAATGAAGGGCTTCATTTCTGTACCTTGGATTTTGTCCTCTTTGTGTTGATGCCATTGGCAGATGCGTTGGTGCTCCCTCTTTCCTGCTCAGTCTGAGCATTTTTCCAGGTACTGAGCCGAAGTTTCTCTAGAATGCGGACTTGGTCTCGAAGGGTAGCATTCTCTTTACTCAGAGCATCTAGCTGCTGCTTGAGGCGGCTGTTCGTGCTGCTCCAGCGAGCTTCTCTCTTCCTTAAATCCTCTTGCAGGGTGTTTAGCTGCTGCTTTAGGGACTAAAACGGATTTTGTGTTAAAGCACAGGAAATATTTCTAAATTATCACACAAAGATAGAGGAGTCTGAGAATGCACAAGTGCAAGAGACCTGCATTTCATCTCGTTCTTGTTTGTCAGGTCTTGCCCTAGCAGCCGCCGCATGTTTCTCAAAAAGCTTCTTTTCACGTTGGAGCTTTCTGCCTTCCTCACGCTTGAACTCCTCCCATTTGGCAAGTTCATCTGCCATCTTCTTTTCAAACTCAGATCTTTCTTTCCTATAGAGGAAGATAAAGTGAACACATGTCAATAACACTAACATGGTTCATATACATATCATGTAACATACTTAGCAGTGCAATCTGGAATACTGTAATGTACCAGTATTAACTGAACAGCCACATATTGACTGCTTTGTTTTAACTATTGAAAATGGGCAAAATAATTTTCTGTTGCATTTACAACTCTGCTATCTATTTCAGTACAGAGCATTGGAATTGGACTGAAATTGACTGAGCAGTGTGAAAAATCGATGAGAAACAAGCACATTAAACATGTGTCAGCAAATTTAATGCTGCAAAATGGCACGTTTTCCACAAAAAGCAGAAACTAATCTGCAGCCGTCTCTCGAACCATGCACGTTTCTCATGCTGTAGATCCAGCACACATAATGTACCTGCATGGTAAGACCTGCTCATAATCCTCACCTCGCTGCTTTGTACACATGGGCAAATGTTTGTGAATATCCAAAAATTACATCCAAAAACAAGAGAGTATGGAGTTCAAGGACTAAAGAATGCAAGAAATGTTTTATATAATGAATGTTTTTGTAAATAATCAATGCTCTAAGCTCTCTAAAGTAAAGTACGGTGTCCCTCAGGGATCTGTGCTTGGCCCATTATTATTCTCCCTGTACATGCTGCCTTTAGGCTCAATTATTCGTAAGCATGGTATTAGTTT